>JAGDQP010033138.1:0-20856 GCA_022664845.1 Lepisma saccharinum
CATGGTATCTAAACCCAAATCTGGTATCAGATTCTTTTAAATGATTTTGTTAAGCGCAAGTATGCGATACGAACTGAGTGCATACGGTGGAAAAATTTCGTAAGAGAAGGTTGTAGCCTTACCAGTTGAAAAACGTCTTCATAGAACAAGGCATCTAAACTCCCTACGGTTTTTCTCTATTTGCATTCGTATTGTGTATTGAAGTCTGAGGTCATATAACGCAAGAATTCCGTAAAGTACAGTTAAAACCTTTAGGAATAAAAGGATGTAAGTCAAGGCATCTGAACCCAAATCACAAGTATTTTTTTTGGACCTTACCGATTTTCCGAAATGTATACTGACTTTTGATAATCCTTTATTTATAGGGCTGCAGAATAATACAGACAAGATTTCAGGAGTCGCTAGACAAACCACTGCGCTAAAATTGTTCTACAATTTTATTAATAAATGAATGCATGTTCCTGATAGATTATCTTGTTCTATCTGAACTATCCAATCATTGTGCAAAAAGAAACACAAGTTCTGTTGTAAAGTTTACGTGGACGGTAACTGATGGTGGCACTCTTTTGTCACTAAATCAAAGTGTGTCGTTTTCTCTCGGTTTATTTATGAATGTAAACAATGCTTACATACACCCTGGAATCTTAAAGTTTTGCTACATTGGACGATGTCTCCACATTACGAACTTTTTGCTTGATACAACATTCCTTACTTCTTACGTCTTTTATCTACTCTCCTTCCTAGCTTCACAAATGTAAAAACCAAAATAATAAGTACAGAGGTGTAAAAATTATTATAATAATCGTAAATTTTGCGCTTGACTCTAATACATCCTCACAGTTCATTAAATGTTAGTTTAATTTGGTGTTGTACCTCACTTTGCATCCTTTAAGAACAGTTTGGAGAATAATGTTGTAAAAGGTGAGTGATTGTGCTGCATATAGAGCAATGTGTGGAGCAGTAAGGTAAAAGCACCAGTAATGGACACTTGAAGAGAAAAGTTGTAAAATACGATTTTCCCATGGGCGGTAATCGTTTTACCCACATGGGTAAATTTAATATAGTATGTTCTGATTCCACTGACTATTATTCGCTCGTCGTTGGTTACATCTGATATTTCTGACATGATATTGAAGTTAGGTCCACGGTTGCACCTACTCTTTCATGTATTCTGTTTAGCAACTGATTAAGGTAAGAGCTATCGTTTATTATTCACAAAATTATAATAAAGATTACTTTTGTTGTTTTGTACAATTATCAATTACGAAATACCTCGGTTTCTAGTATTTAAATGGCCGAATTAATTATTCCTTAGATCTGCTATGCAAGGCAGAGGATTTCCATTACCGGTACGGCAAAGTCAGTTTTGTCCAGTTACGGACACGCACTATTCAATACTAGGTTGAAATCAAAATCCTTGTTTGATGGAGTTGTTATTAACGCCCTAAGCGAGCTGGTGAACTTCTAAGGACGAGACTTAGTTTTTTTTAAAGTGGGCTCTGAACCACTCCGTTCAATAGCTCTCAGCGGAAATTGAACTCATGAACACGCGCACAAAAAATGAGCGCGTTAAACTCTCCACAACTCCGAGGCCAAAATCATAATTCTGTTAGTTGTTTTATTTCAACTTGGGGAAGATTATTTTACTCCTCATGATCATCAGTTTGCCAGGAAATTTTTGGTTCCATTTTTTCATTGATAGACGCGGGGATGCCCATTAATGAAATTATTTCTTTAATATCGAACACTGTTCATGGCAAGTTAGAATTTGCATTTTTATAGCCAGGCTCAGCCACAAGGAATCTATGGCTCAGACTGGGATAGGGTAGGGGAAAGCAAGCGGGAAGGAGTCGGAGAGGTCTAAGTTGAAGGTTCCATTAGGAAATTTTGGACTAACGCATCCAGTACGTGAGGAGAATCATTGCTGAAGAATTCTCGCCCCAGTGGGTGGAACAAACAGTGAAGCATCTTGCACAGGTGATGGTCTTGAGTGTCATATCAGCTCAAGGTGCAGCTGTATTTACATTGTACAAAGTACCATGAATCACGAGCAGTACAAAAAGTACATGAAGAAAGATTTATCCAACAATTGAAAGAATGATTCCTACAGGGTGACTGGATATTTAAGAACGACGGAGAACGGTGCCACAGGGCACACAGCCTGTGAAACATTTTTGCGTAAAAATCATATCCAAACTCTGTTGTGGCTTTGAAATAGTCCAAACATGAATTCTATAGACAACTTGTTGTCCATTGTGACGAGGAAACTGCAGAGAAAAGCATCATATCAATGGTAAACCTCATACCAACGCTTGTTCAAATTTGACAGGATGATGACAAAATTAAGAACTCTGTCCGAAACTTGTAGCTACAGCATGCCAGAGCCCATTGAATCTCTGACCGAAAGCAAAGGTATGCGTATTAAGTGGATGCGTACTTGTATTAAAACTGTCATTCTGTTGAGATTAAAGGAGCATTTCAATGATACGACATATTTTTGTACAACATATTTTTGTACAACATTTCCAATTATTCTAATAATTTTCACACCACCTCTGTAATACCATGTGTGATATAAAAAAATCTGGTAAATGTTTCATTTTCTTCCTTTCATTCTGCATGCGAAAAAATTCACTCTACATTGAGGGACATGATCCCTGCCGCGCACAAGATTGAGGATACCGTGTTATTGCACGATTTGCCTCCCACTTTCCCATGGTTCTCGCTGAAATACACGTCTATGAACCTCAAAGTTATGACTGTTTCTCTATAAATGTCTTTATTCTAACAGCGCATGCTTTACCGCTTTATTGTCCTATAGTACTAAATGGCATAGTACTGACGACAAGATAGCAGTCCAGTCTCTGCGATTGAAATAATCTATAATGGTTTGTGTTGTGACTACCTGTAATGGAAAGCCTTTCAAGGTGATTCAATAGTTTATAGTCATTTCCTTAAAGACAATTTTGAGACGTAACTTCGTAAGGTAATTGTATAGGAAAAGTTACTTAGCTGCTCAGAATTGTTAACGTCACTTGAATCTTTTCAGTGAATCGTCTGCAAGTTTCCGCCTTCCAGTGGCGTTATCGCTTTTCCTGTAGCAAGAGAAGAGCTCTTTCCAAAGTTCTCCAACAAAGTTGAAATTTGACGTTGAATAGATCTGCTAAGAAAAAAGAAAAAATCTGTAGGACAGCTTGGCACAATTGAACTTCAGTTGTATTGAGCGAGGATTTGCTGGCAATGGATAAAAGGCACTTCTGTTGAGAATCCGTCATGGATTGATTTTCTCTTATTGCCTGAAAAGACTTCCAATGTCTAGATGGCATAGTTCATTCTGTATCTGCTGTTGGAAAATAAAATGACTTGTTAATCGCTGAGAGATATAATAACTGCTTTCAACCATTACTTGAAATTAATGTCAGAGTAATTTTGGTTCCTTTTTCTTAAACAAGGGATGAAATTGATTAAAAATGAAGAATATGTTTAACATATAAAATAAAACGAAAACACGAATGCACAGTCACTTACAAAAGTAATGGAGGTTGGAATTATAAGAAATATTAGCTCTTTCCTCCAGGAGAATTGTTTCACTCTACGCTAAATAGTTAGACAAGCAAGATTACAGTTCAAATTTGCGTCACATCATGTGACATACCAGGATATTCATACATTCAGAGGAAGAAAGTTTGAGTCCTTCACCATCATTTAGAGAACCACGAGATAGATAGGCAGAAATTACATGCACATTAAGACAGGAATTAATTCAAAATAAAGGAAAATAATAGTATGGACATCATGCAGGAATCGTCATTCTGCATTTGAAGAAAACAAGTATTGTTCAAATACACAGAGAGAGAGAAATCGAGAAAGCATGGAAGTAGACGGGGAGAGAGCGAAAAAAGAGGGAAGAATAGAAATAAAAAGGTAAACAAAAATATTGGAAGACATGGAACTAAATGATTTTTTAACGCTTCAGGATACGAAGTCTGCGTCTTTCACCCCTGCCCACACTCTCTGCCTTCCGGTTTTCTTCATTTATAGGATAAATCTATTTCAAGAACAACGGCGAACATCAGTTACAGTGCTTAATTCCTTGAAGAAAATAATTTGAAATGTAGGCAGGGAATAGAACCAGAAACCTTGAGAACAAGAGTGTTACACTTAGCTACACAGGCCATAACAAATGAGTTGTTAAAACAGTTATTAAGCTCGCTACTGCCAGCGAGTTATGCAGTATACCGTCTGATTAATTTTACACATTAGCGTATACCTTCTGCTAAAATGCGTATATCATTTAGTTTCGTTTCGTTACGTTTATTTATATAATTAATTGGCCTGTTCCAGTGAGATTACTACGGTCAAATACTTTTAGTTCCACTTGATCGAGAAAAATGTTGAGAAGAGGAAAAGGATAGAACCATAGGATGTGCATCAGTATGTTATTGCTATCTTTTCACTACAATAATACTTGTGTAGAAATGTGCCCAATGTGTACAGTCAATTTGAGCAGATATTTTGTGTGCAGGTCTTGAGTAATATGAGATTTGACTTGTGTTTCCAAAAGCAAGGTAGAAGTTTCACTTTTCGATATATATAGTAAGTCCCAGCATACTATAATGAATAGATTTATAAATGATGGAAAAAGTAAGACTTATGTGTTGACTCCAGAAGCCAAAGGATACAAGTGAGAGATGACGAACAGAAAGAAGTAAGAGGTAATCTTTTATATATAAACCGAAATATGTGACACAAAACTGTCATATCTTATGCAAAGAAACCTTGGACCTTAACATATTACGGGCTCTATCATACAAAGATTGCCTTGAACACTTGTATTAGTTAATATCACTTGTATCCCTTGGGTTCAGAGTCGCAATTCGAGAAAGAATTGTAACTGAATTTGAACTGTTATAGATATTTGAGGATTTAAGAAGGTTTGGTATTTGGTAATTGCCCATCGGCTATGTTTTTCTGGGTTACTTTGTTTTGCTAATATTTCTTATGGACGTTTAGGGAGCCGGAGTTTGCTCATTAATAAAGGTACATAATATTTAGTATGTAGTATAACGCTTTGATGGCTTTTACTACGTATTGCTAATATAGCGGGTCGTTCAACATTGAATTTATTGGGAGAGATTAGGTTATTGGATACTGTTATTGGGTGATCTTTTTTAAGTAGAATTTTGATTGATTTACTATCATTTTTTAGAGCTGATTATATATTATATATATACACAGTATATACTGAACATGGTAGGTACTATTCTGGTTTCTACTCTTTTTGAAGGGGCATATTTTCTTTTATTTCTTCATTGATTTCCTTTAATATTATTAATTTTTTTTGGGGGGGGCGAGTTTTTTAATGAATTTAAATATAATTGTCTTATAACTTAGATAGTTTAATTAAAATTTTGGTTTGTGGTGCTAAGGAAAGTCCTTAATAGTGATCCCTGAGTCGTGGTGTGAATATATCCTAGTTGTGTTATTTCTTTTGTGTTTCTTTCTCTTATCAGTTTATTTGTTTTTACTTGGGGAATAAATTTATTAATTTTTGATACTAATTTGTTTATTGAATGGGAAGTTGTTAGAGTTAATGGAAGACCTATTGCTATAACTGTCTTGTTAGATTGGATTTCGTTAATCTTTATGATATTTGTATTATATATTTCTAAAATAGTTATTTATTATAGAGAACTATATATATAGTGAATATTATAATAATCGTTTTATTCTTCTAGTACTTATATATGTTTTTTCAATAATATTCATAATTATTTTCCCTAATATTATTAGAATTCTATTGTGTTGGGATGGGCTTGGATTAGTATCTTATTGCTTAGTTATTTATTATCAGAATACATGATCTTATAATGCTTGTATATTGACAACACTATCCAATCGAATTTTACTTGCAATTGCTTGAATACTTAATTATGGGAGTTCAAATTATATATTTTATTTAGAGGATCTATTAGTTGGGAATAAAATAGTAATGATTATAACTCCTGTTGTGCTAGTTGGAATAACAAAGAGAGCTCAAATTCCTTATTCGGCTTGATTACCTGCTGCTATGGCTGCGCCTACACCTGTTTCTGCATTAGTTTACTCTTCAACTTTGATAACAGCAGGGGTATATCTATTAATTTGTTTTAGGGATGCTTTATTGAATAGTTTTGCTGGGCGACTATTATTGCTGCTTTCTGGTTTAACTATATTTATAGCTGGATTTGGAGTTAATCATGAGTATGATCTAAAAATCATTGATTTAACAAATTTTAAGTCAATTAGGATTAATAATAATAATTTTATCAATGGGATTTGCTATATTGGATTAATTTTCATTTATTAACCCATTCTCTTTTTAAGGCTTTATCTTTCTTATGTGCGGGGGCTACCCAAGATATTAGTTGAATGGGGGAACTTGTATTTCAAATGTCATTGACTTTATCTTGTTTTAATACAACTAATTTAACTCTTTGCGGAACTCCATTTTAACACGGTTTTCTTAACTCGCCTTTTTGTCTGTCTGTCTGGTACAAATTAACTCTCGCTTTCTTGTTTGTCTGTTCGGTTGAAATTTTGCAATGGATTTTAAACTCACTTCCCATCATCCGATTTCATTGTAATTTTGTTAACTTGCTAGGCAAATATCAGGATTTCACCTTCAACATAGGCCCTGGCCGACACTTTCCCGAATCCTTTCCCCTTCCATATCCCGGACTGAGCTTTAGATCCCTAAAGGCCATAAATAAAATTTAAATTCATTATCAATTCAAAGGGCGTAATGTTAATTACAGGACATATAGATACAATGAAAATGAACGTATCGTGGTAAAAGAAACTTACAAATAGAAGCAGAAATCTTATTTGAAAATATAGTCTTTCAAAAATAATTTGAAGTAACATTTAAAGAATAGAAAATTGTGTTTATCAAGGTTTTAACTCATGAACCAATTTTTTTCTTTTTTTTAAAAAAAAAAGAAATAATAGTATTCATCAGTGTTTGAACTCGCGACCCAGGCGAAAGGCTAGCACGGTAACCACTAAACCACCGAGACTTCTTTATTCTCATGAAGAGCACACAGTATTTATGGAAAACTAGCTGTGTTCTCCGAGTCTATGATATTTTCCATGTCAAAGCTTTGGTTTTATGTACTTTAGTTAAAAAATAAGAGCTGAGCAAATCAATACGTTTTAATTAAAAAACTAAAAACGTCTATCTATTTCACCTACCAACTTCGTGCCATGAACAGACACACGGAATTACATAAACAAGACAACTTCTCACGAGCAGCCAATTCCATACCGTCTACACAAACTAAATTCTTAATTAACAGCATTCACTGAGTCCATTCCCTGTTCCTACTACATCAACCTACGTTGGGGTATGCATAGATATAGTAGAAACAGTGGGTGGACGGGAATCAGTGAATGTTTTTAATTAAAAATTTAGTTTGTGTAGACGGTATGGGATTGACTGCCAGGAGCCAATCAGAAACCAGATAGCTGGTTCGTTAAAAGTTGTCTTGTTTATGTAATTCCGTGTGTCTGATTAAGCTAAGTAGTTAGTTGCTTAATGAACTAATAGACGCTTTTAGTTTTTAATTAATACGTATTGATTTGCCCAGCTTTTATGTTTTCGGGAAGGTGTCAGCGAAGGCCTATGTTGAAGGTGCAATCCCGATATATGCCTTGTGTGACTGAGGAAAAACCTTTAACAACCGTCAGTCAGGATGGTCGCCGGTGGCATCAAACCTAAGAGCTCCCGACTTGTACGCTAATGATCTACCCCTGAGAATTGACAATGAAGAATGAGCAGGAGGTACTTGCTATACTTGACACCCAATATATTATATTCGTCTGTTCACATCTATAGTATAAGGCCATTAAGCATCTGATGATCAAGCTGAGATAGGATTGGGAGAGTGTATTCGAAGGTTGACGCCCATGGCATATGTTATGGGCATCATCACAGCGTTTGCCTGGTATATGTGAGGTAAAATCTTCGTAAACTACAGTTAGAACTGTCGGTCGCTTGAATCGATTCCAGAACTTTCCGAATGCTAAACCAACGTTCTAGAACTTTTTTGAACTTTGTTTATCCTAAGCCGTTTTGACTTGTTAAATTCGATGTAAATTTAACCTATATAGACTGATATTCTTAGAATTAAGTTAAAATCACACACAAACATTTATGCCCGAGGCGTACTTCTAAGCCAAGGATGCTCGGTATTGGAAGAATGCACCAAGGGCCTAAGTTGATGGTATCATCACAGTGCTTGTTGAAATCTGGAAAACTCTTTAAGGTTGTCACAGTGCGCGAATTAATTTATATTTACAGGGGGTGGTATGTTGTTGATATGAAACTATCGTGGCAAAATGAATGTTATGGATTATACGTGTTCCCACATGCAGTCTCCAAAGTGCAATTTCCCCCTCATCTCCTTGTTAATTCGCACGATAGGTTTACATACCTTTGGCGAATCTGACTTCTGCGAATTCGAGTACACTTTACAAACTTAGGGGTCGTAGAATTTGCGTTAAATTTTTCACTTACCACATCTTTTGTGAATTCCTACTCCTGTGCTTCAGTATCCATTTTGTCAAAATGTGTCACGATGTGTTCACATTTATAATCATGTTTTCTTGCATCTTTAATGACCATGAGTTAGCGGAGGTTAGGTAAGGACAGGTTCGCACACAGAGATAGAAATGTGTTTTCAAAGAAAGAAAGGAAATTGTGAAGAAACATAACCGAACCTGACTTTACCTCAACTACCATAACCCATGGTCACTAATCTAGGATATTTTTTTTTATTTAGGGGGTCCACCTTCGCACCCCTGCCTCTAAGCGTTCTTTGCACAGGTTAGGGCGTGCACTTGCAGGGGCGTGCAGCGCGCACTACTTTGTGCTTCCCAGTCTGGGGCAGGCTTGTCCCTGGAGATTGTTGGATTGCCGGAGTTCCGACATTCCAACAATCTCCTATGTTCCGTCTGTCTGAGACAGGTGGTGTTGCGGGACGGTCTTTGTGACCCGGCGCCTGGAATGTTCTCCGGGTATTTGTTCCTAAGTTTGGAACTTTTGCTGGGAGGGAAGTCCCTATCCACATATATGCTTCATTTCATACGAATTACATATATTACATAGAAGACAAACACAAGACAACACAGGACAAAACAAACGTTAAACTGGAGTTAGGCTTCTTCTTCTTTCCTTCGCGCCTTCTGCTGCCCTGTAACAAAATAAAAAAGAAAGGTATTTTTTAGTCTCCTCTTCTTCTTCGTTACATCTCAGTTTGTCACAGGGTCGCTAGTATTTTACTGGAAAGTCCAGCTTGACTATTTCTGTTCCTCCTTCTTTCTTCATACAGTTGGATATATGCATGTCTATTCTTCTCCATTCATACTCACACACACTCTTGGAATTATTCACTAAGCTCCTGTGAGGTGCAGCTTCCGCAGCCCACATACACATTAGTTCTGTTTTCATGCATAATTCCTCATTCTACACTATTTCACTTCATCCTGGTCCTCCACCATTTCATTCACACTCTCACACTAATTGAGTATCTTTTGCAGGATACTGCACTCCGTACAAAGCACTCTGCTACTGGTTTCCAGCAGCTCTCAAGTAGTCTGATATAGTGCTCGAGTTTGTTGTGTTTTCGACTTTGTTGTACTGTTTTAACGCGCAAGACGTTATATTTTGTATATGATCTTTTATTCGCGCTACGCGTTGTCGCACTCGCGGTTACAACGGTTGTGAATCTCGGCTGTTGCGGCTTATAGCTGTCACAAAAAAGTTCACTAGTTGTAGTTCTGGGTGTTTTTACATACGTCCCTCTCACGGTCTCCCAGCCCAGGCCACAAATTTTCTTCTGTGGTACTCTGAAACTTTGTTTGCTGTTTTCCGGAGGACCACCACCAGTTCCGGAGTTCTCAGAACTGTGTAAATAGGCGTATTCCCCAGGATAATTCTCTGTTCATTAACCAGTTCGTTTGTTTCCTCACACGTTAATACTGTGTGCTCCGGGGTCAAGACCACTCCACACACTCGGCACATATTATCCTCTACAAGTTGGAGATCCCGTAGCTTCTGTCTGTATGGACCATGACCGGTTATGAAATGGATTAGACCACCTTCTATTTCAAGTTGCAGTCCGACTCTCTCCATCACGTCCGGGAAAAATATGAAGACTCTTCTCGCTTTTGTTGTTGTCTCCCATTCGTCTTACCACGCTCTGATAAAGATTTCTTGTATTTCTTACCTGTCTCCTGCAGTTTGGTGTAGAATTGTTCTGACTTCGTTTTCGTTGTTTTTCTTTAACAAGTACGCGGCTCCTAATCTCTTAATTTACAGGTGGATCGGCATTGTCGCTGTCGCAATCTGAAACGTCTTCACTGATGTTGTTCGTTATCCTCCCGTTAGCCGTAGCAGTAGTTGTCGTTGGGATCTGTCAATAATTTGTCTCTGTCTGTTGTTGTCCATTCGGTGACATCATGCACTGGCGGCGTAACCCACTACTGAGAGTATTATGACGTCGTGGTACGTTCTTATTATTTTTAGTGGTATACGATACTCTTTTGTTGCAATGTTTACTATTTTGTGTGCTACTTTGTTTGTTTTGTTTTTTACTTCACTTACATGTTTTCTGAAATTTAGCTTATCGTCCAATATTACGCCTAAATCCCTACTCTCTTTTGACTGATGTATTATTGATTTTGATTGTAGGTCCTCTGTTATAGTCTAGTTTACCTTTAAAGATCACATATTTTGTTTTTTCTGCTGAAATCGACATCTTATTGTTATAGCACCACGCCGTCATATGGTTTATAATGTTATTTGCCTTATTTTGTAGGTCATTTCGGCTGTTGCCGTTAATCACGACCACCAGAACATCTGAATATCCCACTGCTCTTTCCACATTTTCCATCTCATCCAGCATCTGCAGGCATGCCTGGAATACTATATCCCAGACAAC
Organism: Lepisma saccharinum; assembly: GCA_022664845.1. NCBI lineage: Eukaryota > Metazoa > Arthropoda > Insecta > Zygentoma > Lepismatidae > Lepisma > Lepisma saccharinum. Next base: position 10,983 of record JAGDQP010033138.1, read on the forward strand.
TGGACCGAGCACAGAGCCCTGCGGACAACTCTATGTTGGTGTATTCTGCACAACGTCATCGGTCGTTTCAATTTGAATCTTTCTGTCTTCGAAATAGTCTTTCACAACTTTCCATATTGCAGGATGTATATTTAGATTTTTTAGTACTTTTAGCACCGAGGGCCACTATAAGTTATCAAAGGCCCCCGCTACGTTGAAGAATATTGCTGAAACATATTTACAGTGATCATTCTTGAGATTATTTATGCTATCGCAAACCTCGTTGACTGCGTTCTCTGTCGATTTGCCACGACGTAATACATACTGTAATCTGCACTGTTCAAGGTTTACTCTTTTTACATTTATTTTTACAAAGATTTTGCTAATTACGTTTAGCATACAGATTGGTGTGTAGAACTTTGGGCTAGTTTTTGGTTTATCTTCTTCATTAAACAATACAATGAGGTTTGCAGTTTTCCATGCTTTTGGGAATTTTCCCTGCTTCACGCATTCATTGAATATTCTCGACATGTACGGTGACCAGTATTCTGGTATCGCTTTATAAATCTCGTTACTAATTTGGTCCGGACCCGGATATTTATGTGATTTTAGGGTCTTTATCGCAGCTACAACTTCTTCATTGGTTATCCATGGCATCTCGTGGTTGTTACTTTCATAAGGGGTGTGTGTTGCCTCTTGTCTTATTCTTTTATTTTCTTCATTATCGTCTTCTACTTGGTCACCCGGGAATAGTTTTGTGACTAATAGTTCCATTGTTTCACGCCAGTTATTTGTGTCATCTTCTTTCTTTAGTATATGTAATATCCCTTTAATTTTTAGTTTTTGCATTTTACGATCTTGTAAGGCATACCCCAGATATCCTTACATATGTTTTAATCCACAAACTTATCCCAAGTTTTCTTTTTGGTTTCGTATAATTCTTTCTCGAATTTTCGCTTTATTTGTCTATAGTTGTTAAGTCTCATTCTTCTCAGTTCGTGGTCTCCAGCCGCTCGGTAGCTTTTTCTGCTTGCTTGCATTTTTCTCTTTGATCTATCTAAACTCCGAGTCCAGAGCAATTTGCGGTTGTTATATCCTGGTGTCGGTGCCGTTTTCATTACTGCTTCAATAGTTTATTTTTCTATCTCTTTTGCCAAGTCCTCTACGTTAACATTCTCTTCGATTTGTGGTAGTTTTAATTTCTCTATTAATTTTTTGAAGTTTAGTTTTTTCACGTTATAGTTAATTTCGTTTAGTTCTTCGTTAAATTGCTTATCATCTCTGTTCGCTAGGTCTATATTGAAGGCAATGACGCTGTTCTGGCTCGTGGTAACATCTTCCATTACTTTCCATCCATTTATGTATGTGTTCAGGTTGCCCCTTGTCAAAGTCACATCTATGTTACTTGCCGCCCCAGACCTTCCCTGAAAAGTTGGGGGTTTGTCTGCCTTGTTTTGGACAACTAGTTGATATAGATTTATTATATCCTCGTATTTTTCTCCTTTTTCGTCCGTTTCACGGCAGTACCAAAGCGGTGATTTAGCGTTTATGTCTCCCAAAATCATTACATTTCCCCTATAAAACTGCTCCAAAATTCGTTCATGTACAAAGATATCAGCTGGTACAGAGAATTGGCTGTATACATTTACAAGTGTTATTTTGTCACCTCCCAGCCCCATGCTCAGCGCCTGGATCCACCTGCAAGTGTTTTTGAATCTACTAGTACTTCTATTTTTCAGTTAAAGATAATCACAGTCACCATTGGATTTGGATCATCTGGTATTAGTAATCTGTCATCTGTTCTCATTCCCGTCATTTTGTCCTTATTGGTATAAGGTTCTTGGACACACGCTACATCCGCTTGCTCCTTGTCACAGTATAGCCTAAGTTCGTGGGTGGCTAGCTTTGATCTGTCTAGATTGACTTGGACAAATTTGAACATTTTATGGATTTCTCAAGTGGATATAGCATGCTGGAAATTTAAGTGTCGGTTCGAAAATAACTCGTCCATATGCCATCACAAATTGACGGTATACATTGTTAACCTGAAAGCACTCATCTCTTCTTTGAAAGACTCTAATCACCAGCTCCCATAGTTCTTGCGGATCTGAGGTAATTCCGTTTGCTCGCAGATGAATCCTGTCCACCTCGTCAATCACCGGGAAGGTAATACTTTTCCCATTGCTATGGATATTCCTAACAATGGTTCTTAGTGCTGTTACGAGCATTTGGGGTTCCTCTAGTCTTGAAAGTATGTAGGCCTTATTTAGATTATCATAAAGTATGTTAGGGTTATTCCCATCCTCCGGTTCCTCTTCTTCAGCTGATCTATCATCAGTTCCTTCGCAGTTGTTCTCTTTTGTGGTTTCTAGTTCTATGTTGTTTTCTTTCGGAGTTTCCTTGTTTTTCTTTCTTTTGTGAAATCTAGGTATCCAGGATTTCCATCCTCTCCTCTTTTTCTTCAGATGATTTTTATCGTAGTAATTTTCAACGTCTCTATTCTCAGGCTCTTGGTCTGGTGTTTCTTTCGCCATGAGGTCTCTCTCCTCCTAATTCTCCGACTCGGAGTTCGACCAGTCACTTTCACTTTCATCTCTGATTGTGTTCCACATTCTTTTTATGTCTTCAAACAGTACCACCATCTGGAAGCCTACGTTCTTAATATTTTTCTCCCATTTGTTAGGTATAAGTAATACCTCCTGGGGATATTTTCTAGATAGGCCCATACCTAATGCCGGGATCGTAATTTTTACTCTTTCTTCTTCGTTTATCCCTGCCATTAAGTTCATGGTTGTTGCAAGGTCTTCTAGGAATGTCTCTCTTGATGACTTAATATTCATAAATTTGCTGTTTTATCTATTTTTTGACAAATAGATATTGAGTTCTTTATCGTTTTCTTGTGTAAGGTTATAGTGTTCTAATTTTTCGATTTCATATTCGTCATGTGTGAGAGCCACAAGCTGTGCAAAACCTCTCGGGAAAGTTGTCAAGTCCGGGTTTATATAGTGCATTACTATTTTTTCTTCATGCTGCATATCGACGTATCCACTCTTGGTTATGAGGAAGTTGTCTATTTTGGTTGATGTTCCTTCGTTTATCCATTTTTTTAGTATCTCCAACTTCTTGGTTTTATTGAATTGTATGGGTCTGTTCCTACTCCTTCTTATTCTACATGGTGTTCTTTCTTTTTGTGGATTTTTGTTCCTGATCATGGGTCGAATATGGATTATTGTCCATAATCGAACCTATCTATTACTCTTTGTAAAGCCAGTTTATATTGAGGGCATTCCTGTTGGTTTTTGGCCCCACACAGCTTCTTCCTCATCCTATATGGTATGCAGACTTTTTGTTCCTTGTCTTTACAGTCGGTTTTCTTGTTGCCTTTCTCCCCACAATTTCCACAACACGTGTCATTCCTGCAGTGTGCAGCGAGATGGCCGTAATTGTGTCAATCACGTTGTCACTGCCAGGCAGTCCTTCACATTTCTGTCCTCGTACCCTATGTATACTCTAGAGTTTCGCAGTATATGTTCTCTGGTTCTTCGGGCCAGTCGTAAATCGTGGCTAAATAAGCTGTTTCTGTTCGTCTGTCAATTCGTATAAGTTTCTTTCTATCAGTTCTTCTATCACATCCTTTTCTTTTAACTCTGATGGGATATTATAGGCTATCATCAATGGGTTCCGCTTTGTGATTCTATTTGTTAGGTCAAATTGTTCTTTCATTCCCTGGTGCTGTCTTATTTTCTTCTCATCTGCTGTTGTCGCCATTTGTAAAATTAGTGCTGACTTTACTTGTATAATTTGGAAATTTATGCGATCTGGTTAGTCTCATTCTTGCGTCTTTTATGCTTTCACCTTCTTTCGGTTTGATGATGATTGTTGGTCTTGTATTCCTTTCGTTTGTTTCTATTAGTTTTGTTTATTCTGGTACTTTTGCCGCATCTATTTTTTTAGTATTTCGGCAAAGCGAATTGTTGGTGATTGTGTAGCACTTTGATCTTCTTGTGGTTTTGGACTTCCGTTTTCTTTGTACAAGTTTTTCATCTCCTCCTCTTTTTTTTAGCTATTTTGTTTTCCAATTTCTGCTCTCTTCTAGTTTTCTGTTTCGGAATTCCAGTTCGTTGACAATCAGACTTCCTTGGACTGCTTCATCTCAGAGTCTGCCATTCATAGTTTCTTCTTTCTGGAGTTCCGTTTCCCTTTCTTCTAGCTTCGTTGTCATTTGCGCAAGTTTTATTTCGCATGTCTTAGTCCCTGATTCTGTCTTTCCAATTTAGCCTGGTTTCTTTCCAATTCCATTACTCTTCCCTCCATCTAGGATATTCTAGGATATCTAGGATATTCTACAAAAAATGCAAGAAAGCAATTATTAATAATAAATATGAAGAGATAGAAATATACTTTAAAGAAAACCAAACTAGCACCCGTCGAGATTTGAAGCCGGGTCGTTTCACATAAAAAGCCGACGCCTTAACCAATTTCCCACAGTCGCAGCTTGTATTGACACTACACACATGTTACGTACAAATACTACAATATGTCATTCGCTCGTACCATGCTGTGCTTCCAGAAGTTTCACACGTTATACGCTAAATTTATGAATCTTTAAAGAGAGACCATGTTTTCATTACATTTAGGGTTTCTTCAAAACCAAGAGAGAACACAGAATGCTTTAATTATATTCTAGTGAGACAATAACAATACAATTACATGCATAATTTGTTGCATTGAGAGAATGAGCATGAAGAAGATTGTTGCGACATTTGCGCAACTACATAGCATATTAGTTCAAATTCAGTTACAATTCTTTATGTCGAATTGCGACTCTAAACCCAAAGAATACGAGTGACATTAACGAATAAAAACGTTCAAGGCAATCCTTGTTTGATAGAACACGAAATGTGTTAAAGTACAAGGTTTCTTTGCATAAAATATGACAGTCTTGTGTCACATATTTCGGGTTATATATAAAAGATTACCTCTTACTTCTTTCTGTTCATCATCTCTCACTTGTATCCTTTGGCTTCTGGAGTCAACACATAAGTATAACTTGTTCCACCATGTATAAATCTATTCATTACAGTATGCTGGCACTTACTATATATATCGAAAAGTGATACTTCTACCTTGCTTTTGTAAACCAAGTCAAATCTCATATTACTCAAAACCTGCACACAAAATATAAGTTCAAATTGACTGTATACATTGGGCACATTTCTACACAAGCATTATTGTAGTGAAAAGATAACAACAATATACTGATACACATCCTATGGTTCTATCCTTTTCCTCTTCTCAACATTTTTCTCGATCAAGTTAAACTAAAAGTATTTGACCGTAGTAATCTCACTGGAACAGGCAAATGAATTTTATAAACAAACGTAACGAAACGAAAGTAAATGGCATACGCATTTTAGCAGAAGGTATACGCTAATGTGTAAGATTAATCAGACGGTATACTGCATAACTCGCTGACAGTAGCGAGCTTAATAACTGTTTTAACAACTCATTTGTTATGGTCTGTGTAGCTAAGTGTGACACTCTTATTCTCAAGGTTTTTGGTTCTATTCCCCGCCTGCATTTCAAATTATTTTCTTCAAGGAATTAAGCACTGTGACTGATGTTCACGAATGTTCCTGAAATAAATTTTTCCTATAAAGGAAGAAAAACGGAAGACATAAAGTGTGGGCAGGGGAGAAAGAGGCAGACTTTGTATCCTGAAACGTTAAAAAATCATTTATTTCTATGTCTTCCACTATTTTTATTTACCCGTTTACTTCTTTCTTCTCTTTTTTCTCGCTCTCTCCCCGGAATATCCTGGTATGCCAAATGATGTTGTGGCACACATATTTGTATTGTCATGTTGGTTGTCTAACTATTAAGCGTACAGTGAAACAATTCTCCTGGAGGAAATAGCTTTTATTTCAAACTCCAAACACCATTTACTTTTGTAAATAGCTCTACAATACGATGGTACAAACGCTCCCAACGCTAGAAGTCCCATAAATGCATAAGCGAAATCGTCATATTCCAAAGAAGTTCAAGCGAAATTTCTCTCTCAATATTCAATTCTTATACATTATTTGTTTTGCTACTAATTTGTTCAATTGCCTGACTCTTGTAAACACTACGTTCTGATTTACTTAAAGAGACGTATTAAAAGTTATTATTAGTTAATAATAAAAGTTTAGAAAGAAATAACTGTAGTGGATAGATGTGGAATCTCAATTGGGAACTTGCTCGTGTTGGATTCTTGTAGAAGAGTGATTTCCAACCCGATGCTCACAAAGTAAATTATATACATCCAAATTATTTCTACTGTTTGTTTGATATAAGGTAAGCTACTAAAGCACTTAATTTCATTTAAAACAGTAGAACATTTTTAATTACTATCATTTTACGTTATTATCTCTAATTTATTTAATCTTGTGGAAAGTTAACAAATTGTTAAATTGCAGTGTTCAGCGCAACAGTTGTGCACCCTGCTGTAAAATGGGAAAACAACTGAAATTAGCTCAATACCAGAGATAAAAGAGAATAATATGTTAAATACATTGAAATGCCAAACATCATGGGATACCAACATCATAACGTATGGCTTCTTCTCGAGCACAACGAAGTGCAGCAACTAGCCGTAACAGGAACACGACATGTCGGTGGTCGTTCGCTGGAGGGATGTGCAGCCACGTAGTCTCGATTGCCGTCCACAAATCGGTGGTTGTTGCAGATTCCCGTCGTTGGGTTGGACGTAGAGGATCCTGGATACGCATAGGCCGTTCGATGATTTCCCACATGCGCTTGATAGGGTTCATGTTCAACGATCCAAAGGGCTAATCGTGGGTTAGAATTTGCCAGAATGTTTCTCAAACCAGTAGCGCACCATTGCGGCCTAGTAACATGGTACATTGTCATCCTGGAGAATTCCATTGTTGGCAGGGCACGCGAAGTCTATAGAAAAATGGAGGTGGTCACTATGGAGCTGAACATAGCGCTGATCAGTCAATGTCAGGATAAAGTGCACCATAGGACTCAAATCATGCCAGGCAAACACGCCTCACACCGTGACGGAACCACCATCAGCTTCAATTCCTTGTTGACAACTTGGGTCCATAGCCTCATGGGGGCTGCGCTACACTCGATCCCTACCATCCACGTGTACCAATTGACACCGTGATTCATCTGGCCACATTCATCAATGTGTGATTTGTAGCAAATCGAATTCATAATTCAGTGAGCAGGCTACGAAATATGCTGAGATTTTGGGAGCACTCAATGATGATAAGACTAAGTGTATTTAATAGAAATTTGAAGTGAAATGTATTCTATCGTGATTGATGTAAACATATCGACGGCTAAGCACAATACTAAAGTTAGAAATCCATGATTTGCACATATACAAATTTGTAGAAGAATGTATGATCTAAAGGTCGAATATGAATATGCGTAGCTTTCTGTACTACAGTAGAAAAGCAGTCACATTTGTGTGCTTGATTTGTGCCAGGTTATCATGATAGAATCACCAAATGACCATATCTAATTACAAGTGATTTCCTGTAGTTGCATTTAAGGAATTGTTTGTAGTATTGATACCTGGGAACTTATACTATATAATCTAGTGGTGTTATTTGGCTAACATAATGAAGATATCCATGTGCGAATACACACATAGGGACATATTCTGAGAATACTTTTTTTCTTCTGCGTATCCGAATGTAATCGTAGCCTAAATAATAAATACGCCGACCTCCATTTACTTGAATCACTTTGGTTACGACTGTTGCGATGTTTCTGAGGTGCGTTTCAGACCTACATCTAGGATTCAAATAATTTACACACACATTGTCAGAGAGACTAAGAATACGAAATACAATTTAGAAACGTAAAGTTAATAATTTATACATAATAAATACCAAGCTCACAGAAGTACAAAAGCTTCGCTTCACTTTTAATAATCTGATTACTAAATTTTCAATTGTTAAACTTCTCTAAATTTAGATTTGAACACGACTCTAATACTACTGATGTGGAAAACATTATAAAACCCATTTCCACTTTTTTTCCGAATGATCCACAAAATACATAATTAATGTTTTATTTACAACATTAGCTCTCGTGTGTTTCATGTTTTGAATCTATAGTGGAACACAACCTTTCAAAAATAAGTCAATGACCACTAATTTTTAAAATAATTTTGAATATTTTAACGAAGAAAAATATTTAAAATAAATTCGTTTCACAACGATTTACATTATTAAATCCATTTTCTTCCAGAAGGTACAATCCATCGCCTCAATTCTTTCTCACACAATAATTCCGTCCGCTTTCTTGCGTGGGAAGGCTGTCTAACAAAATTACCAAATCTTTCAAAACCGGCAAAAGTCACTAAAATAATTATTATTACTAAAAAATATCAGATCAGATCAGTGAATTGGAAACCCTGTGAAGATGCTTTTGTAACAGGAATTTTATTGAAAATAGGTATCCGTATGTTCATTCCATATTTCGCAATCTCGTATACAGCCGTATGAAGAGCACCCGTGTTGTACAAGGTTTCTATATTTCTTGTTCCAAATCTAACCTCTTCCTTAATTTTGATTTTGTTGCTCCCTGAAGAAAATCCCACACGGAGATCCGAATGGGGGACTAGTTTACCTCTAACAGAATCAATAGAACAAAAATTTTTACTGTTTCTTGATATGATTCAGCGGTGTAGAGCTGTCTACAATTTCGCAGTAATAGCAAGCATTCAAGTTTTCTGCATTGTCCATCTCTGAGACTTGCCGATGTCATTCACCTTTTGGATCAGTGTGGTAATAGTGAATGCTTCACTTCAAACGATATGTTTCTCAACATTTGTAGATCGCTTTACTAACTGCAATGTACTACTTAGTACTAGTTGTAGTCTACACAGGAATATTTAAGGTGACCACTATATTTGGTTGGTATTCCCTCACCTGTCAGCTTAGGAGGTGCCTGGTGGGAAGGAAGGTGCCACATTTAGAAAGTGACTACTTTACTAAAATATCTCGTCTCTCGCTTTTCCATTCAACCTATTAATTAAAGCAAAACGGTTAAAATATTAAACAACGCTTCACCCGTTTCTGACACATTAGAAAATTTTTTAACAGTAAAAAATGTAAAAATAAAATATGCTAACTAGTAACGACCAAATTATTTATACCATTTACCGTCAGTCTTAGCCTTAATAGTTTCACTAATATAACGTTTACCAACATTGTTCTTCCAAAAATTGCTTCAAATAAAGAGTTTAGAAAATCGTGCACCAAAAGTTTTGTGTCTGAAGGAGAATTCTAACATAAAAAATAATTTATAGGGTGATGAAAACCTAAATGTTACTCTAGTAGAGTACGCAACCTAGTAAAAGTTTCTGAATTAATAGACAATAAAGATAGAATACGCACAGATTGACCTTCCCGTTCACCTGATACAAGTACAGCAGACAATATTTATTGAGACTTGTGCATTGCATGTTTCAATATACCATTTAATGTTGAACATCAGAGTATATAAACAAATTCTTACAGTATTTAAGCAACGTTTCTTGAGAATTGAGGCGTACGCGTAAACAAAAGTCTATGTGTTATCTTTTAACATGGCACATAGACTTTTGTTCGTGTATACGCCTCAATTATGTTTTCCAAGAAAACAAACCAGCTTCTCATATAGCCATATTCAAAAAGAAGGGAAATGTGTGATAAAAGTTGTAGACAAATATCGTTACAGGAATTAATAGGTATAGTTTTATGTAGATGAGAAATGGGTAAAGTGGAGGAATATATCACCCAGAGGACAAAGTTTTCAGACGGGAGAAATTTTAAAGGTTTTCTTGCTAATGGTGAATGCATTTCTCGTCTTACATAAGCATCCTTGTTCT
>JAGDQP010033139.1:0-20856 GCA_022664845.1 Lepisma saccharinum
ATTTAGCCGAGCCATTAAGCATAGAAACAATAAAATTTGGTTCAACTATCTTCAAAATTAATGCCATTAGCGTGTATATAGCATGGTACCGATCTCCATATGTAGAGTTTTCCTCGAAATCTACCTAAAAGTAGGACGCCTGGTCAGCCCATACTTGTGCATCCCGACTTCTTAACATTTTGGTCTTGTTTACATCGATGATTAAAATAACGTCACAGTATTCGCAGTAGAATCTGGTTGTTTGCCAAGACGTTGCTAGATTCTAATGAAAGGGAAGTTGTCAGAGAAATGGAAGGCATCTCGTTCATTACGCTTGCTGGAATACTCTTTAAACCAATAAACATGAAGGAACACAAGTCACACCAGGCAAATGCTGCGATGGTACCTTCAACTTAGGCCGCCTTTCTTCTTCCTTATCCCGGCCTGAGACTAAGATGCTTAAAGGTCATAAATAAGAACTCAAATTCAAATTAAGGAACACAGGTTTCATGATTTATTACTGTTCATTTCTTTCGAGCGTCAACTGGTTATAGTAAAACATGCCAACGATTAAAACGAAAAGCCAATAAATATATACTGTTTATCTCCACGAAAACTTCTTACTACATTTAAAGGAGCACAGGCTGGAAAAATATCTTGTGTAGAATAGTTTGTGACCGTAAGATAGTCGTTGCCTTCTCAAGATGGATAAAAGAAAAACAACAACAAAAAACAGCACTTTGTGTTTCTGAATACTTCTTTTATGAATAATTTAGGCCTGTATCAGAAGGTTCGTGAGGATAAATTTGGAGCGTCTTAAACAGTACTATTGAAAAAATGGACTATAAGCTCTAACTATATGGGAATTTATTCACGGAGTGCTACAGGCTTTTGGTGTTATTAGGAATAGAATGAAAAAGGAAACCTTTGAGGGGTTAGAATGACGAGCACAAGCCAAGACATCTTGTCAATTGACTCTATGAATGCTAAAATTCAAAAACATCATCAAAATCATTTAGTGATTTCACTTCGATCAAAATGAACCACATCAACTTCCTTACAAATCGTCACTGAATGAGTCATGTTTAGAAATGGACCTTAACGCACACAAAAGAGGACCTTCAATCTCAAGAATTAAATGCCGGTGCTTGTGGTGAAATTCTGTAATCCAACTACCGTTTCGGAATATGTTCTGGTGGTGAGAGGACGCTTTAGTGACGAATGGCGTCACATGTTGGTCTGTGGGCCCGCACTCTGCCTCAGATACAAACCCGAATTCCGTCCTTAAAAACTACATGTTTGGTTAGGACGTAAGCCACAACTCAAGTTTAATCCTGAGCATTATTTCCTCTATAAGTAACACAGCAAAGTAGTACAAAAACATGTGGATTTACTTCCGTTCATGCTGCCGGTGCGCTATTGCTTCTGTAAGTAACCGAAGCAGAACACCAGTGAGAAAGAATGTCAGTGCTCTGATATAAGATGTTCCAGAAGGAACTACTGTAACAGATCCGTCTTCAGACACGGAATTAGAATATGAGTAACGAAACCATAAAAGCAGGCAAAGAAAATTCCCATTTTTATTTCGTTTCGATTCAGGTGTGTTAATTGAGAAGATAAGTGAACATTATTGTATAGTAATTAAGTACCGTACAATTGAGGCGTCCATTTCCAAACGAGTCTTCGTCCCAAATAATAATAATAAATTTAAAAAATTGAGAAATTTGGAATTGTTGAGTTAAGATTTTGCGATTCCAAAAACGTCTCCAAAATAATTTAAATATCATGAGAAAGTAAAGAATAATTAACAGTTAAAAGTTGTATACTTTTTTATCTTCCCAGTATTCTTTGAAAAAAAAAATCGTAAACTAATACTTCTGCAACTTTCTAAGATATTCGTAGCTGAAACTTTTCTCTAACTTTGTAAAACAAGAAGTGAACAATATTTATGGCGCTTGGACAAGGACGCATTTGGAAATGAATGCCTCAATTAATCTGGACTATAAGACATCATTTTTATGTACTATTACTATTGAAACATTTCAGTCTAGCCCAATCTAGAGAACAAAGTGCATATTTTATTGTTAATATATGAGACAGAAGGTATCCATATTTGTGTAAATAACAAAATATCCAATACGTAACTATTCATGAAAACATAAATATGCGCCTAGATTTTATAATGTTATTCAAACTTTTAACCACTTTTCTTTTTCTTAAAAAAATCGATGCATTTGTATCCCTTTGCTTTTGAACTCCTCCATTTTCACCGGTCTGTAGGCTTCCATTACTTCTTTTAATCTTATTATTACATTTCTCTTCTACCCTTGACCGTCGATCGTATCCTGCATTGTACAAATTCTACCTAAACAATGTTGAAACTTGATGGAAAATGGCCGTGAATTGGACATTATCAGAGTCCTCGTGGTTGACATTTCCTCTCCTGAAAAGCACTTAACAAATAAAAAAGCACCAAACACTCCCTCATATTTGCAATTAACGCGATACGTTTTTAGAATACGTTGACTTGTTGACTTAGTGCACATTGTTTGCATTGACATATTCGTTTTCCTGCTCTTTATTTGCCAATGGTGCTTTGATGTTGCATGTTCTTGCAGTTTTTTCCTAACGCGTGTGACGTTATTTCAGAAGGGCGTGGATATAGTTTTTTTTCGTCCTTTGCAACAGTAATTTATTCCTGGAAGAACGTGCCTTCTATTGTTTGACAGATGCAATTTCCAACACATGAGCGGCAATTCAAGGAAAAGCCCTTTGCAATGTCAGTGTTTTTCTTTTTTACGAAAATGAATATGTTGAACAAGGACAATGGCATGAAATGAAATCTGAATCTGATTTTTTAAGTCGTCACGTACAAAGTTACCGTAGACAGACAATGCTCATATTGTATCAACGAACAGAAAAATTGAAGTCAGCAGTAGAGTAGACTTGAGTTCCTATCGGTCATTGTACCTAGCCACCGTAGCTCAGTGGTAGAGCGTTGGCGTAGCATTTGGGAGGTCGTGGGTTCAATCAATCCCAGCAGCCTACCATGTGACTGATTTTTTTTTCGGGATTTTTCCTTATCTTTTCCTCTCCCCTATCCCGGCCTGAGCCTTAGATGCCTAAAGACCATAAATAAAACTCAAATTCCATCAGTCATTTTAACAAGACTTTTTTCTTTCTATCCATCTCTCTTTGAATTTATTTACGGCCTTTGGCCATCTATGGCCCAGGCCAATATCCTTTCTTCGTTGTCCTATCACACAAATGGCATCATAGAATCTGCCAAATTATGCAAATTAGACTGCATTTCTTTCGCTCTATAACCAAATGTTATTATTACTTTGCAAAAATGAAATCATTGACAAAATTAGTTATCTCTTATCCGTTTATTGTCTTATAAACTTTCTGGTCTTACATGTGTAACGTAATTGAATACGGCAGCATCCTATACATGATACGGTAGCCAAATTAGGGATGACCAGATCTGAATCCCCGATATTTTAGGATCATGAACAGCGACGGATGGCTTACTATCATAACCTCCTACCGTAAATCCAGTTTTTGCCTCTTTTCCCCCACTATTTGAGAACAAAATGCTTCCTCCACTTACTATCAAAACCTCCTAAGTCCTTGAAGACTATAGTCATCTCTATTAATAAATATAAATTTCATAGTTGATGTGAAATGTACTTACACTATACAGTTTTCTGTGCGTCCTGAAAAATATGCTCAAATGGATATAATAGGTTTTGAAAGTAAGCCATCGATGGCTTTCTTTCAAAACCGACTATATCTATTTGAGCATTTTTTTCAGTAAGCACAAGTCAGAAGTTTCATTTGCTTTCCATTTCAGTCTTATGTACCCCTTTTGGGGAACAAACAATAAATTTTAAACGGCAGCTTAAATTAGGAGATTTGTGTGAACTCAGAGGTCATTTCGATGTGTATGAAAGGAAGATGTAGAGTGTTAGAAGAAGTGGTGATAGAAGCCGATTGAAAGCCTTGGAAATCTGGATCTGTAAAATAATTGAAAGTACCGGTAATCGAAAAAGCAGGGTAAATGTAAAAGTGTACACTGAAAAAATAATTAATAGAACACTCACTTGTTTCTAGTAACTATAGTGTTATTTATCCATTCAATTCATTATTTTTATTATTATTATTATTATTCATTATTTTCAATAAAGTAGTTTATGACAGCATTAATATATCTGTTAATCGAATTTCTGTGGGAAGGGCAAGACCATAGTTTTAATCCAAATACTATGTTAACAATGTGAACCGAGGATGATTTGTCAGTGTCTTCCATCTGATGAAGGTGACGTCCTAAGAACAGAAGCTACAACTTAAAGTCAATTCCGAACCGCTACATTCAGTCTGATTCGACCGCGTATTGTTCTCAAACAAGTTGGGTGGAACCCACGTGGGTTATGGGTCAAATCTGCTCAACAACAGGTCGGATTGAACCTCTACCTGACGTAGTCTGCTGAGAGAACTGCCACCGAGTATCGAATCCTGGAACGCCTGATCAAAAGACGTCGAGTGTAATCACTCATCTACTGGAGACACTTTTGCACCAAAGAGTTTAACTAAGTGTTTCAGATTTTCATAGGTAGATTTCAATGTCATAGCCAATAATATCTCAAAATAAATTATTTTCTCATTTTCAAGTGTACGCGTGTGAATGTATTCTATTCCATTCCAGAATGTTTACATGTGATCTCCCTAACCGAAAGAAAATGTTCCCCCAAACAATGACGTTACAATCATAGTTGCCAAATGATCCTTGCATTGTACTATATCCCTGCTCTGAGAGCAGAATATGTCATTAAAGGAAGAGTCAAGAGAACAAATCTGGTTGGTCTTATAACTCAATCTGTTGCTTTTACATATAACACCGTTACTTACACGGAAGTATATTGCTTTGTAAATTAAAGTACAACACTTGCGGACATCGATCTATGTAGAGTCAATCTATCTGTACTCACTCAGATAAGTTATTTTTCCTGTTACATAGGCCTACAACATGATTGCTGTTGAAAAATGTATGTAATCTTGCGTTTCGACAGAACACAACTAATCATGATGATGCGGAGCATAATAACTTATGACTAATAACCATACAAAATGTTAAGTGAAAAATACGCATTGGCGTATCAACTGCAGAAGTTTATCATTTGACTACCGGTTTATGACGTTCAACTGACGAATACAGCACTCAACCAATATCGAAGGCTTTTTCCCTGTATTAAAACATCATGTTTCCTCAGATGTTATTTGTATGTTATTTCTGACAGAAAAAGGAGTGCATCACGTGGTGACTATTTTTGGCATAAACTGTCTGTTGCAGTCCTTTTCTTTATTTAAAAGAAAATGTATACTTTAAGTTTATTTATGAGTCCCCGTAGTTTTATGGTTGGTTTAAAATGATGCTAACTCCTGTTAATTTATTGCCCTTGCTGCAAGGTTACGTTGGTGTATGAATGTTAGGAGTGTAAATTGTCATTATTTGTTGTCAATGCTGTAATGCTCTACGTGAGCAGCTCGTTTCTACTTTGTTGTTCTTTCTCGTCTTATGAAGAAGGAGTTGGGACCTTAGTACAAAAAAGAAAGACAACGATGATATATGTTCAGGAAAAATAGGCGTTGCCTGTAGTTAAAACTAGGACATTATTCATTTCATCGAGAGGAAAGTTAAAAAACACAATGAAAGCATAGTGTTCGATAGTGTCCCTGCAGACAACGAGTGTTCGAGTAAGCAGAATTACCAGTCAGTGTCACAACATTGTACATAATTGTTATTGTATATGTTGGGATGATTGTTTAAGTAATATGTATTTTGGATATGACAATGATATGATTGTTGTTATTACAATAATGCTTGATGTTCATATGGCGATCTATAATTGATCCACGGCCATATTTGTATTGGATTATATATCGGATTAACTTATGACGACTTTAAGCATATGAATAAAGATTGAGACACCGGATATGATTCATTATATACTCCTAGATTACTAATAGTATACACCTGTAACAATACTCCTATTGGTGTCAGACACATTTCAGTACCGAAACCTTTATATTCACAGTATTGAAAATTTTCTATGGACACATTTCAGTAATAGCATTCCAGAAATATTGAAGATATGTTTAAAAGATTTATAAATAAATAATATTTTAACAGCGACATAAAATCTGTCTCTGAGATTACTCACACGGAAGTTGAGAAAGTTAGCCACTTGGTCTATTCAGACTGTTAAACTTTACATTCTGTGCAGTTTACAGGAGCTTAGCTTACAACATGTTTTTCTTGTAATTTTATTATTTAATTCATGAGAAATATACCTGGAGGTGACCATGCCTCAAATAAGGCTCCACCCAGCATTCACCAGTGTGACCTGAAATTGCAAGATATGTACTTGATATGACGTGTTAACGCTTAAGGAAGTTGTGTGTACAGTTCCAGGAATTTAGATGTAACACAATTATGTAATACTTCGTTATAGATATGGTGTTTAGACTTTGTTTCACACACTTAAATGACTTTTTCCAACTACTTATTAAACCTCTCTATCATTGCGATTAAATTGAAGTGGTTTTTATAGAAGAACATCAAATATTACTTGACTCTTTAGAGAGATACTTCATTGGGATTTCTCTTATCTATAATATTTCTCCCCTCCCCTTTCTGCAATTTATTGCTATATTTTTAGTATCTTTCTGTCCTTGTCTTTAATTGAAGTTTTCATTGTGCTGACGCCATCCGTAAATTTGTAGATGTGCGACAACTCTGGGATTTTCAGGAACAGAAAATGCCAGACATTCAAACTTGCCGTAAGTTCTATTTTTTTAATTTATATTGTTGGATGCATCTGCACAAGTTATCTGTAGCCATGTCCCTACAGCCTGTGTTTTTCCTGGCCTCTTTATCATCCTTGCTAATCTGGTACACTTCAATTTCCATATTTGTTCTTCGATATATTGAAAAAATGTAATCGATGTATAATCCGTGTTTTATACACTAAATAGCATTTCCTGAAAATACTTGCTAATTAGAAATGTAATTTACTCTAAAATGGGTGTACAGCCTGTTATTTGCAGAAGAAATTGGCCACTATAGAATTCAAATGTAAAATTTCACTTGCGTTTCACAGGAGTCTGTTATAGGGGTCACAATAGCAAAAGTAATTGGATATAATATTTGTTAAAATTTTGCATGGGGCGTTAATCATCGCAGTAAATATACTTTCTATACAGCTAATTAATTTGTCTACTTTCTATGCGTTAATCCTGTAATCGTAATCACTTATGCATAAAACCTATACCTCATAATCTGTAAGTGGGATATGTTAAATATAAATTCTTGGAGATGAAACTTTAAGCAGCTTAGAAGGAAAACTCTTGGAGTTTCCGCTTTGGATTTTGATGAAACGTTCACAGTTGACTGTTTTCGACGTACAAGGACATACGATGTAGAAGAACACACATTCCCAATAAATCGCATCACACCATACTTGCACGCACTATTCTGCTTGGATCTGTCCAATGTGGGTTTGCAGGACCATGAGATATTTGCTAAAGACTATCCTGGGTTTATGTCTATATTAAGACTAATTAATTCATAAGTTACTTACAGTCTTATAAACTGTGAGTGATTATAATCATTAAATCCATACAACTAAAGTCATAGGACAGAGCCTTAACTTAAACACTGTGACTGAGGCATAGCCACCGAATTGAAGTCCACCATCTTAGATTTGGGTTTAAAACTTTTAAATAAGAACTAGATATTGTGACATATCAAACAACAAGCATTATTTTCCTGGAAATTCGAAATCTGCAATTGTTTTTAAGCTATGTATACCTATTTGCAAGTTATTAGCTCAGAACAACTCTCTTCATATGTGGATATTGATAATCTTGACAGCTGATGTCTTACAAATGGTTGCATCTATGTTAAAACCAATTACAGAATTGAATTTCTAAAGAAAAAAAAAATGCTTGTTGGTTGTTACATCACAATACCCTTTCCTATCTAAAAAATAAGCCAAAATCCAAGATGGTGCACTTTCAAGATGGCGGCTGTGTTTACGGTAGGACTCTGAATTTCACCTTCTCTTGATCTTTACTCTTCAATCTTACTTCTAGCTTTCTAGCTCCACCTTTTACTATGCCAGCCTATATGTATTTTCAACCACACTTTTACAGTTTTCAAGATGTTCCAGATTTTAATATTTCTAAAGATGTTCTGAAGTTTTTCACAGTTCTCTACGATTATGAAAGGGTGCCATATCCGAGGTCACTACGAAAAGTGTTGCTTCACTAAGAATGTAAGGCCTATAAAAAGTGGCCTAAAATGTCAAGAACAAGGCTACGACTCACCAAATTCTAATAACCAAGTAAGATCCATGTAGGTAAATGATTTACTATTAGTAGACGGATTACAACACCTTTCCCCATCTTGTACGATATATCTAATAATATTGCACATATTAACTTGATAGTAGGAATGCAAAATGTTACATCTTATTTGGATACAGAACATACAGGATCACTTTGGAATCCAATTCCATTACTATTAGTTCAAACTTTAGGTTATGCAGGTTCTATGTGGCATAATTCAGGCATATTGTACTTAGTAAATCAGACACCACTACATATCTTATGTGAACTATTACAGTACTTCATGTAAAATACGAAAATAAAATTTATCTACTACAAGTTGCAGTGATAGAGGGTTGACTTTCATATATCACAATTGGTCGATCAGGAACGGGTATATTTCTTCCTAGCTGGAAATGTAATTTGACAGCTACGGTTCCAAAGAAGTTAAAGAAATATCAATTTCTTAACTGATACTCTAGAAAAGCGTATGTTATTATTGGAACAAGCCCAGGACAATAAAAATTTTATTGAACAAATACAACAACTAAAATACGCCACATATTATTACTATGGATGAAGCCAACACCCTACCAACTGAGCTACGGTCGCTTGATCTTACTGTCATGTCTTAATAATACTCGGCTATCTGGAGCGCAAAGGTCTTTTCATTGTGATATTTCCATCATTTCGGACCCCAGGAGAAAATAATGGAAAACGTGCCGTAGATACATATCTAAAACTCTCTACACTCAAAAAATAATATGATTGAAGTAACTGTAAAATCATATTTGTCATAGTTTAAATTGGGACAGCAATACTATGAGTTAAAAATACAATACAAGTCTCGCTAATCGTCTATTATCATTATGACAATACACATGGTTAGGTGTATTGTCATAATTACAATACTGTGAACAATACTTTATGGTAAAATTCCTCCTGTTTCAAGTTAAATTAGATGTTTTGTTATAGATAATTATACAATAATGCATAGTTGAATTACGAATGGGAAAATTATGTATGACCATACTATATACAAAGTAGTTATGACAACTATATATATTGTTAAAAATTGACATAGAATACCGCAACAATACTGTATCGTACGACATTTTCGTTATAACTATATGCATAGTTACTACAACAATACTGTATATACCCTAGGTCTATTTCTAACAATATATATAGTTGTTGTAGCTATATAGTATGGTCAGACATTATCCCCCCATTGGTAATTCAGCTATGCATTATTGTATAATTAGCTATAATGCCAATAAAACATCTTCTCATTTAACTTGAAACAGGAATTTTAGCATAAAATATTGTTCACAGTAGTATATTGTAATTATGACAATACATCTAAGCATGTGTATTGCCTTAATGACAGCACACGATTAGCAAAACTTATATTGTATTTGCAATCCATACGTATTGCTCTCCCAATTTAAACTGTGAAAATCAGATTTTATGATTATTTCAATCATATTATTTTATTGGTACGATATTTTACTGTTATTGTGAGCATATGTATTGCTCTAAGATCATCTTATGTAGCTGATGTAAACATTGTGCGCATATGCCTCAATTGGTGGGCCATTCATATAAAGTAACGTGCTATATTTTACACTCACCTTTAAAATTTTCAAGTAAGGATGTAAATGCCCTAGATATTCACTTTTCCTCGTCGTCATTAGCTGCTCTTGTAATTTCTCTCGAACGAACAAAGATGTCATTTCTCTCCAACCACGCAAGTACACAGTGTCCCAGGAAACAGTACAGTTCTACTGACTATATTTCTTTCATTTTGTGCGCATGCGCATCCAACAACCATACAATATTATTCGAACAGCAATAAATATATTGTCAAACTTGTAGGTCATGAAGGAATATTTTCAGTTAGGTATTAGGCATTTTCCCAGCAATGCAATATTTAGCAATAATTGTTTAGGAATCACAGCTATACAACAATACCAAATATAGTGAACTTAGCACAAGGACACCGTAGCACAAGGGTACCAAGCACAATGTTACCGTAGCAAAATTATGGTTACGATTACCATAAAATTTAACAATACAGTTTAGCAATGCAAATATAGCTGAATTTACTAGGTTTTTTTTTGTGTGTGTGTAAAATGGAATTAAGACCCGTGATCTGAAAATTCTATGTAGTTTTCACCGCGTTGAACGTGGTTTGGGAATTTCGTAATATTTATCATATTGTACTCTCTTTCAGTTTTTGAGTGACATTTTCTTGTAGTTAGTGCGCGATAGTACAGTCGTAAAAATGTTTTAATGTCTTATTATTTCGAAAGGAGGCTCGATATTTCCAATATTGTAACGATTTAAGAATACGTGTACGCAGCTAGAAACCTGAATAATAACTTATTTTCTACACCACTTACTGTGCAAGAATTCCTTACAAAATTTTGCAGATATGTCGTATGAATATGTACGTGTCGTAAGCCACGTAGTCTATCTACACGTAGTTGTGTAAATTCTTGATTTTGAAGCTCTTTGTTTCGTTAGTTGGAGTCCGTGTTCAAAAAGACGGGTACAGCAGGTATTATGAAATTGTCTATTTTCTCTCAGCGAACAATGGTTCAAATTTACTTCTATTTCCAAAACTTCTTTATCAGGGTGTTTAAAACCTGATTTTCTCGCTCGTTTAGTTTTCCGGTACTTAAGTATGAATAAAAAAAAACTATATAGTTCATGGGTTGAACGGAGATCCTAAGCATTGTCACAAATCTGGGGAATTACTTCAGCAGGCGAACACTCTTCGGGGGCAGAGGATGGTCATGGTCGTCACACCAAGGACTTGGTCAAGATACCGTGCTAATATTTCCCGTGTGAAACTGACGAAAACCCTGAAAAGTCTTTGCTGAGATGGCCAGTAGCAGGACTCGAGGTTGCAGGCCTCCCGAGAGTCTTTCCGTAACAACTAGAGAGATGTGAAAAAGCAGGAAATGAAGCGGTGGTGGTGTAGTTTTCCTCTTATCACGCGATTCCTTTGGATTAGAATTTCAATGAAGGAGAAGTGCTTTTCAGAACACAAGAGACTCCGTCTGCCCGTTATCATGAGGAAGTTGCGCCGAATAGTAACATTGAACAGAATTAAAATTACTCAATGGAAGCGTGGACTTCTCTGATACGTGCATCTAGTTATAACTTATAAGTGTCTTCAAAATGTTTAGATTGTAGTGCGAACCGATAAGGCTCTAATGATAAGAAATGCGTGTTAATAATGTAGCTTTAGCTCAAAACTTTGTATTGTCAACGCAGTTAACAATTCTTGTGTTAGTAGATTTGTGATTAACTTATCTGTAGAGATTATGTGTGTGTGTGGGGGGGGACGCCTTTCATCAAATTAATGTTCATTCTAGAAAGGAAAAGAGTTCACGCTTAGAGGGAGATGAAGTTGCGAAATGTACAGTGAGTGTGGTACAGGGAAACTTTTCCACAAATGTCTCACCACACCCACAGCCTGTTTTACGACTTCTCTTATATGCACACTGGACTAAAGACAAATACACAACGCATGTTCTGTATGCATACGTAGATTATATCTATACATACTTCTACCACCAGCATGTGAGGTGTGTGTCCACCTGAACAACCTTGAACGTTGACCGTGAACAAGAACATGAATAGTCTGCTGCGGTGCTGCCAGGATCTGTCAAATGAGTTTATCTCCTGCAGCGTAGACACATTTTCCTGTGCGGATTCTGTGACTAAAGGCACGTAGACACAGTAGCGATTCATGACATCTGGACTCCCCACTGTATGCTAATCAAGTCCACATGCAACCTATTACGGATGATTAATTAGGGGAAAATATATATCTCACCTAGGTCCAGAGGTAGCGATCACTGACTTTAGAGAAGCATTGACAAGGGGCAGGGATTCGAATCCCAGTCACGTCGGCTATCCTGATCGCGATTCCCCAGGCTAAGAAGGTCCTCAGTCCCAGCAAGAGAGTGCCGGAATGGTAGCTAAAATATAGATCTTAACTTTCCCGTTCTTGCTCCCAGGGTGTAAGATTGCAATGTTTTGTAATTCTTTTGACATGTGAAGTTTCAGGCCACAGATACCAGCTCAGGACAAGGTTGGGCATCCGCAGAATCGAGAGGACTAGCAAAGGTTCAGACAATTCAGGGTCAGGCAGAATATTGAAATCTCTACTGGTAGTTGTGGGGAAAGGTCTGAAACAGGCTTGTGACACATTGTGATTTTAAATATTACGTATTTGACATCTAAGACAGGAAGAAACTTTTCACTGACGTCAACTGATAAAATGTAGCACTCGTAGACTACATATTAGCGTGTTAAGTAATACTTTCAGTATTCATAACGTCAACAAGTAAGGGGGTTTTGCAAAATGTTTATATCGTGACCGACGTTGTCAGGAATATCCTTTGGTTAGCATACTGACAAAGAAACTGTCGCTGGTGGGACACGAGAATCAGCATGAAACTTCCACCGTGCATTGATTATGTGTTTAAATGAACACTCCTGTAGAACTACGTTTCGGAGTTCTGCGGAATACGAGTAACATGAATTCCAAAAAATTTCGAAATTTTATTCTGAACGCCTGAAGGGTAGATAACACTTCACACACGTGTGTTGAAGTAATGCAATTCCCATTCGCTTTCATATAAAAGTTTGCGCTGAAAAAAATTTAAATTTTAGAATAAAGTTATTGATGAAATTGACGTCTTAATTAATTGCTCTGATGACTGCAAAATGCGAATATTAATTTATACAAATACAGGGTGACCCAAACAAAACTTTCCATTTCGTTAATTTCGTAACCATTGTTTTCTAAAAGAAAGAATCCCACATACGCCCCTTTTAATTTAAGGGAGAATGTGCCATCGTGGTCAAGCATTTCATACTGTTCTATTTTATTGTGGGCTAGTGGCAAAAATTAAATTTTCCTAAATGACAACATGGAAAGTGACACATCATGTCAATGGTCTTTAGGTTCTATTTACAAAAGCATGTGATCATTTACTAGTTTCTTTGAAAGCTTTGGGGGAAATTGCGTTTGCAACTCTCAAATATTATAAAGTGAAACTTGGTAAGTAAGGTAATATTTTACACTACCTAAAGTTATGAGCGCTCAAACTGCCATCATTAGTGTAAAATAAATCCTGGAAATATCATTGTGATAAATTTAAGCGTGCTATCTCATGTTTTGTGATCCAATAACACCCAAGCCCTGTCATGAATACATTAATGCCGCGAATTTCAGATCAGCATTGCGAGTTGGGAATGAGAAGCACCTGGGTTCGAACCCCACTTTCAAACATCGTGCCTGAGTGGAAGTTAACGGGCAGGACTTTAGTTATAGTACCAACGCAACATTCGACTAGTGAAATTTATAGAAACTGCAAATTTTCAATCACCATATTTGGCCGCAGGGTTCGAACCCACGTGCTTCCCGGTTCATGTCATAAGTTGAATAATGGAAATTATAGTTAGATCAACTTCTATAATATGAACTAGGAAATGAATTATTAACAACTTCTGCACCTTGCGTTACAAAGCATTTTATTTAAAATTAAATTAAATGGATGGTGGCATGTGTAATATTCCAACAATAATATTTGAAAAACAAAAGATAGAACGCATATTTTCATAATTGAGTGTGCAATCCATCCACCTACGTGGCCCCGTTTTCTTGTTTTCCTTTCTGGTCATGTAGTTGGCAGATTCTCCTTGTATGTCACATGGCACGGGAGAGAGACAGAGGGAGAAGAAGATAATGGGTTGGAAGAGATGCTTTGTTAGTGGCGAATGGGAATAAGTGGCAGTCCAATCTATGCCTGGACGAGATACTTTTTTCTTCGTTAACACTTTTCGTCTGTTTCTTGGACAAGGACCAGGAATGCGGCTTGTTGAACTTGTACATCGTCCGGAAAGGGCGCACAATGCTAGGACGCACGCACACAAACGCATGTTCGTTGTGTCTCTCTAGTAATAGAAGTACTGTACTAAGAAAAGAATAGAAATGTGTTTCGTGTTTACAGAATGCATTTCAATGGTGAACGTGCTATTTCACAAATGAATATTTTTTGTTATTGAAAACACAAAGATAATTAAAAGATTTTGCAAACTTCTGCATATGTTAATGGAAACAATTTGCAAATATATGCAAAAGAAAAGCTTGACAGTGGACAGTTACCGCTTTAGTTCCTCTTGTAAACCTAGTTTTCGACTTTCTGTAAGAGACTAAGATATAACAGAAAAGTTACATTTGTATAGAAAATAATTTAAGAAGGTGTTTTCCAATGAAAATCGAAGTTTAAGGAAAACAAAAACTAGTAATAACCAATGCCGAAGTTTTATTGAAAACCAGGTTATTTACGAAGTCTTCACTTCAATAGAAAACCAAGTCTGGGTTTGAAGAAAAATAGAAATTTCATCTTTAAAAAAAAGAATGATTAAACCAGAGTCGGTGTTTTCATTCAATCAGAAAACCGTGTTGTGTACAAAAAGAGTTTTTTGCGACATTCTTGGTACTTGTAAAATCAAATACACTGAAAATAGCATTCAGATGTAAACCCTGCTCACGCCGGCCATTCAGGCTGAAATTTTATAAGCTTTTCTTCATTCTCACAACACAAATATCGCTAGAATAAAGTTATGGGTCACTAGTTCGCTACATTTTCAATCCTTGAGTCCTAAACTTGCCCTCACCAAGGGATGTAATTCCTCGAACTTCAGACTAGCTTAGGTTTTAGGTGTTATAGAGTCTACAAATTTAAATTCATTAATGAAATAAATAAATCGAAATTTATGTAAATTTTAGATCTTAATTTTCGAAATTCTGTTATCCGATTTGTCAAACATGAATTTCACATAGGTCTATCGGAATGTTTTGATCGCATTATTAGTCTATGAGCTAAAACGACTTTATTCATCTGCCTATTTGCGAATGTTCCATCATTATGAAAGAACATTAGGCCTATATGATATTTAGTGTGACGATGCATGTTTTAAAATAATTCCCTGATGTAGTCGAAATGTGGCATTTAGTGTTATTGTACACAGTTATATAGATAGACAGACATGTTTCTGATCTTAACGGTGTAGATCACCCTCGCCACTTTGGTACACTTCCTATTGATTCACGTGAGAATTGTTTTACTCGTTTTACGTCTCTCAGGAGCGTAATTTTTAACTTCTCTTTTCGCCAAATTATTAGTCACACTTATTTTCACTCATTACGTTTTATAAAAATGTATTATAACCTTCAGGAACAATATAATTTCCCATATCATGTTGTGTTTTATATAGTTAACTATTAACAATACATTATGCTCATATATTTAAAGAAATTTCACATTTTGGAAAACAAGAAGAGTCAAATTAGCCGCAAAGAGAAATTACGTGAAAGCAGAACTTAATTATTTCGCTTCTGAGAGGTACAAAATGGGTAAAATAATTTGCATATCAATAAATGGAGAATGTATTTCAAGATGACGGGCGTGTTCTACAGCTTTAAAGACTATGATTTTTATTTGTACTTTAAGAATGGTAAATTAGAATACAAATAGTTTTTGTACGTAAATAACCATAATTATTTCTGAAAGATGCACTGAACAATTAGTATCTGGACAGATATCTTTGTCGGGCAATTTCTTTGCGACAAAGATATCAACAACGACGGAAGCAATTTCTGTACATACATAGTGCATACCTGCATCTTTCATTTGCTGGCAACATGCAAAGTCTTTGTAAATAAAAAGAAAATAACATCTAATGACACTTTCTGGCACACAGATAAACAAGGTAGATCATTTTCTTTCTCTTGCTTTCCAGACTGTTTAATATTTGTTCCTCGCCCTGACAAGAATCGTTCTGAAATGTCGTCGCTATATGTTCCCTTAATTCTGTTTCCGTTGACGTTCTTTTTATGAACCTGTTACAAAAATGATGTCGTTATAGTTTTCCCGCCATATAGCTACCATAAAATAAGCATGACATATATATTGCTAATTTACCTTGCTACATTTAGAACGTGAGAGCTACTACTATTTGTAGATGATGCCATGTTATTGCAAATTACGTGACAATTTCAGTTTCAAATAAAGCAATGGCGCTGAAAGATCTCGTTTGCTCCCTTTGCTGACCCACTTGGCATGAGGAAATTGAGTTTCGAGAAGAACGTTCTTTCTTCTTTCCTTCCTTGACATCTTGGTTGTGAAACATTTGCCATTTTCAAGAGGACATATAAATGACATTTGACGAAGGATCTTGTCAAGTGCATAGGGAATAAAAATGAAAGATGACATACAAAGCATTTTTTAATTCTTCATCAACAATATCGATTTCTTACATTGCGAATTATATGTGAACGTGTTCTTGGAAAAACATATACTGCTCTCGAAAATGGTGTAGAGCAGCATTCCGCAAACTGTGGTCCGCGGAGGCCTGTCCTTAGGCAGGCGTAGAGTGCTCCGTTGAACCTACCAACTAATGAAACTGGTTCGCACTTTAAAATAGTTTGCGGAACGCTGGTGTAAAGTGAACGTTGAACTCGTTCATGAAAGCGTTCATGAAGTTTGATTCTTCTCTCTTCCATGCGTCACTAGAATCAGAAGCGACCTTTCGTAAGAGCTCCGAATGAGTGTAATAAGTTCAATTCGAATTCCTCTTTCATCCAAAACTTCTATGTTTTAAAGTACTAAGATACAAAGTACAAGAAAAAAAAATAATGTTTCGCACAATAGCAGAACCTCCTTTTTTCAAGAATTTCAGTGATAGCATAGACTATATGATAATGTTTTTAGTCTATGGTGATTATATATATAAATCACATGGTGTTAAAAATTGGACTTGTGCTGTTTTGCCTCTCTTGGTTTCAATTGTTGCACTTGTGTTGATGTATATGAGTGGGTGGGTTTATGTCAATAAAATGCAAATTTAAGTAAGTTCATCGAATTGGAGACTTTTCATCCATTGTGCTTGTATGCAAGCGTAATAATTCAACTTTCAAGAGTAAGTTGTTTCAACTTGTTTGTTTGTGTTGGTGGATGAGGATTTTAATCTATACTTAAACAGTACTCTTCTGAGTTTTGAAGACACGTACGCGAATAAGCTGTAGTCTCAAGTGTGTGTTTGTGTGTGTGAGAGAGAGAGACAGAGAATGTGCGTTACGTTGTAGAACAAGTTTTTGCACTTTATATCGATTTTCTTTGAAGTTGGTTGCTTTATCTAGTTCAAGACAACAAGCAATATTTTTTTCTTACTTCAGTAAAAATGACTTAATGGTAATTATTTCTGATTTAATTAAGGTATATAGACTCTTCATTTCTTTATCATTTTAATATTTTTTGTGTGTCTCATAAAGAATGAGACTATTATTTCTGCGTTTTCACTTTATAATCCTATTATCGAAGAAAATCTGTATAAAGTGCAAGAAGTACTCTAAAGACGACTGTAAGTACCAGTCAATAATACATAACTGCCATACATTTAAAACTGATAGGACTGACCAAGAGCGATCGGTGCCTAAATCTCTTAACTGTAAAACAATTCACTTATTTTACAAGTTTTATTCATCTTTTCGTAATGTTTTATAGTTGTTTTATAGCCTCAAGAAGTGTAAGTAACGTGTACAAGAATTATGGGAACTTTATCGTGTCTTTCTGAAGATGAAATTTTCAACTTTTCTTGCTCACTTAATACGTCAGGATCATTTCTTAAACATCCGTTGCTATTTTATGTACAGCATGTCTTGACAAACTCTGAGTCACTTGTTTATGGACCGAACTTATGTAGCAAGAAAAGTGACGAATTTATTATGATGTTCGTAATTGTTGGTCAAAACATTAAGCTATAACCAAGACGATCTGAATTTCATCCGCGCTTTCGTCAACTCTTTACCTCCTTTCCTAGACTAGCAAGCTGCTTACCAGGGAGGTCTATTTTATCACACCGGAGTGCTCGGTTGCATCACAAATTAATTTAGTATCTAAAGTCGGACACAAAAAAGAGCATTTAACCTCGTTTCTTCACTTTCAATTTAATTCAAACAGCGGCCAAACTTTTAGTTCTAACTCAATTTTTTTAGTTTTGTTGTTGTTGTGTAGCCCGTTTTTTCTTATTTATATCGTAATTCTTACAAATAGCATGAACATGTTTCACAGGATATGCGCAGTTCAATGTGTGCGTAAGTCAAGAATTATGACAAGTAAAAAACGCACCACACAGCCGATAACAAGTTTAAAAGAAGTTAGATTTGAAAGTTCGGTCCATTTTGGATTAAACCGAAAGTGCAGAAATGAGGTTAGATGTTTCCTGTAGAGTCTCGCTTTCGATACAAATCGAGCACCCCAGTATTGTTACTTGCAGCTCAATGTCTGCTTACTGACACACTCTGCCATGTATGAAAATTTCCACAAACATTGATCGAAAGTGAAAAACAATAGAAAAGTGACCAACAGTTCTTCTACTCATGTGAGGTGTACAAAACATTATTTTAAAATGCAATAAAAGTATTGAGGGTTAATCATTGTCAATTCAGTTATATTCAATTCAATTGTCTATTAGTTCAATTAAACTCCTATCTCAGTATTTATTACTTGTTTTAAAGAAAGCTTTTAAAGTTTCGCTTCGGTGGGATAGAACTGATAAGTATCTGTTAGCCTCTGCTGTGCGTACAGAGGAGTTCCAATATTATCCTTTTGAATTTACCAGCTCTTATTTCTTGATCTTATTATTTCAACTATGGAAATCAATTTTGGTTTAATTTTGCGCTAAGCTCTGTGCAGGCTAGTTTCTAGTATTGGTTTTTAATTTGGTTCTTTGTATAATACGTTCATTTATCTCTATTCAACCTATGATTCTCAGCATTGCATATGGATGAGTAACTTCAAGTTCAGCTGTTATTTCGCGGACCTGGAATCAACAGTGCGGAGACTCACAACACAGATTTGAGTCATGATTCCGGCGAGCATGGCATTTTAACGTTTATCCTCAGTTTCAAAATCCAAATACCACACTGTTTAAAATAATTCCCAATTGCCTGAAAAAAAAGTCAGGAAAGTGAGAATGGAACGTGACGAAGAAAAATCAGAAACACTTCAGTTTCCAAAAATACTCAGACAAAGAATACTTTGAAATTTGCGCTACTGTTCTGCAGGTTCAATCTGAATCTCAATAATAGTCGCAATTAATGACCTGCGTAATACTAGAGAAAATTGGTAAGTATTTTTTACTTGAATATTCGAGCAGAATTTCGCTCTTTTCATTTAGTGTGCATGGTACTCTCAATTGTTTGAAATTTACGAGAAAGAGTTAGTTGGGTTCGTTAGGTTGCCCTTCAAATATGATTATTGAGTTCTGATGTTAATAAGCGTTTTAAAGACACATTTGTATATATTCATAAACTTATATATTTACAAGCGATTTTAAAATTCTACCTTATGTATTCCTGACGACGCCAGTGGCCACGCCAGCCAATTGCCCCTTGGAATGTTAAGTGATTTCGAAATACCCAGAAGACCTGGGTTCATGCGAATATCGGGATTGTAATTAGAATATAGACTTGGGTTACTTCTTTCTCCATCTCTTGGCTAGGAAGTTGCGTTAAAGATGCAGCTTCTACATATAATATGAACTTAGGCCACATAACCTGATGTATTCCAAAACTGCAATCAAGTTAATAAATTAAATTATGTAACATTGTAAGCCCTGATATAGAATCTAGGCCATAATTAGCCACACTGTATGTTCGGAAGGTTGAACTTATGTCTTAAGCATTTTATGTCGTTAATAGCAATATACAAAAGGGGCTCCATAATCTAGTGGTTAGAGCGTTGGACTCATGTCCGCGTGGTCCCGGGTTCAATTCCCGGCTGGAGTTCCACTTTTCGGCGTCCACCCAGCGTCGTGAGGCAAACTGGGGAGTCACGTGAATATAGACGTGACGGCCACCTTCGGTCTAGTAAGCCCCTAATACGCCTGTCCGTGGTTAGGTACGCGCATGCTGACCACGCACCCGTCACTCAGGTGGACACAGTTCCACCAAACACGGACAGATGACGTTGGGGCAGGCTCAGGGCCTATCACGCCAGTGGTTATTATTTATTTATTATTAATAGCAATATACCTATAAAACACAAGTCTGTAAGTAACATTTGTCATACATAAGGATAATTACATTGAATCACAATAGTGATGTCATATCATAGTGTGCAGTGTTTGAAAGAACTTTATCTTTCATATGTATATAAAACATAGATACACATATTTTTTATCTTCATTCTGAGTTGTGTGCATTTTTCTATACCAAATGAATTTAACAGAATTGTCGTAATCTTATTTCTAAGAATTCAGTTGTTTGTTGAGGTGATTCCTTATTCAGCGCAAACATTGTGAGTGATAGTATCGACTGAAGGACATTCATCACTAATAATATTTTATGGTATGTGTGTGTGTGTGTGTGTGTGTCTTGATCCCAGAGAATTACCA
>JAGDQP010033140.1:0-16524 GCA_022664845.1 Lepisma saccharinum
GGATTTCAGTCATATCTACATCGAATGGTGAACGAAAATTATTTATCTGTTTACCATAAAAAAATAAAGCATATACATATCAAATAGGAAAAGACATGTTAAACGTCCTTTCAAAATTAAAACAAAGAAAAAAAAAGATAAATATTTTTAGTGTCGCATGTTCTCTCAGTGTGTTGACCGCAGGCTGGTCAGTTGCCCGTGAAATTCCGAAACCCACTCGGCATGCAGTCTTGGCAGACTACATGTCTGAACAAATTTACAGAAGCACTCATTAACAAGTGACGCATTCCAACAACAGCAAGAACTTACCGCTGCAAACCATGCTGCTGTAATGCGTTGCAAGCGCCCAGATACCAACAATGTAAACGACAAAGCTTCACTTTCAACAACTTTTGTTTGCTAGTAACTAGGGTTCACGGCTATATATACAGTATATGTACAGAACCAACTCACTAATACTGTGGTAAATTTCCTTTAAACCTTTAGGTCTCTTACTATTATACATTCAAAATGCAAAGTAGAATAATTTCCAAAAGGCACAACAGAAACCCTGATAAATGTTGTCTTGTATTTTTTTTTTTTCTTTTAAACCTGCAATGTAAGCATGGGTTTGTGCAGGACTTCAGCGTAACAACCAACACTCGCTTATGTGATTCAAATCTGGTCGATACTGATATCTATCACCTAAATACGTTTCATGGATTAATCTAAGCTATTTACTAGAATAACACCCTTAAAGTCAGGGTTCACTTCAAAGAACTTAAAAAAAAAAACTTTTTTTAACGATTTCTGAGATGAAAGCACGAAGTGCATAATATTTAAAACTACTGCATTATGGATTGTTAGAATGCAGATCACGACTGTCATTATAACTCTAGCCTACCACACTTTCGCCTTGTGATACTGAAATAGAAGGAAATATTGAAACGCAGTCAGTACTCCAATACGAACTATTAAATAACATATTTCCAACAGTTGATTTCATAACCAACTATTAGAATTATTAGGTTGTATAGCTAAGATACAGAGTTGTGATGCTCTTTGTCTTTATTAAATTATTTTCAAACGAAATTATTACTGAAGTATGTTATATAATAATAAATGACGTCTTTGAAATATCAAAACTATTAATGTTTGTAATATCAAATTCCGTGCAAAATTAATTACTAGCTGTTAATATAAATTTTCCAACGGATGCTATATACGACGGGTGTTCAACCTATGGCCCCCGTAGCGATTTTCACTGGCCCGAAACAAATAAAAAATTACAGGAACTATAATCTACATTGGATCTATAAGAACACGTATAAAAATTGCTACATTACATGAGCTGAGCTTTATAATGCGGTCCTAACCCTCTTCTTGCTTAGACAATCTGGCCCGCTGACAAAAAAGGTGAAACCACCTGCTATATAAATATCACTGATCCCTTGCTACCACGGAAGTACACACCTAATCAGGAAATTACAAGAGAATAAAGAATTTTAAAAATGGCCAGCACTATGATTAGCCCATCTTTTGTGGTCTGGTGTCCCAGACGACCAAGTGGCAATTCAGATCCCGTTCACGCGGACCAGTGGGATCATCCCGAATAAGGTACGGTTTTCTCTCGTTTTACTGTTTCACATAGTGAATGGGACAATGACGGGGTCTACAATTATCGTGGTCTTCGAACCACGCTGCGGCTTGAATCTGGTACGCGAACCAATGAAGTTCGGCTGTGACCAAGTGCGGTAACACCCTACCACACACACACACACACACAGACAGAACACCAGACTCCACAGAAGTGTAAGTTGGTAGAGCGTTTGCTTCGTATTCGCGATTTTCTGATTTCAATACCAGCGGCCGACCATCCTGTACGGTTTCTGGAGCTTTTCCTCACTCAAGGCAAATGCCGGGATGGTACCTTCAACATATGCCCTGGTCATTTTTCCCCTACCCTATCCTGCCTTGGGCCACAGATGACTAAAGGCTATAAATAAATTTAAATTCCACAACAGTAATATTACCGCTATCGCTGAGTTACTAAAGTCTCTACACATTTTTACACATGCCTGCATTAACATATTATTTTTAAAACTCGTCAAGGAGACAAACGCCCAATTACCCCACCCCCTAAAAAAACGCCTGGGCCCAGGCGGACTGGGCTTTTAAAAAATTCAGAGGGCTCCTCGCTCCAACATTTTTGAAAATATTAAAAAAAAAAAAAACCAAGAGTACTACAAAAATGTAAATTCATAAGCGCACTAGAACTTACAAATTACTATGAAATACAATGGACCGAGATCTCGACATCTTGTTCACTGATGAGCGATACGTTTTCAAAGATTATGACGTCATTACTTAATTGAAGTCTCATCACTCGTCAATCGACAAGATTTAGAAATCGCTGTCCATTGCATCTCATAGTAATATGTAAGTTCTAGTGAGCTATGAACTTACATTTTTGATAGTACACTTAGTTTTTGAAATATTTTGAGAAATGTTAAAAATAGGGGGTTCGAGTCCTGTTTGCTTCGAGTGCGGAAGAACTACAAACCAGAATGGAAGAACTAAGTAATGAGAGTTCGAAAATAGGCCTTAAAATGAATTTAAGTAAAACAAAAGTCATATACAATCAACATACTGAAAAGAGGGAAATAAAGATTGTCGGAGAGACAACAGGCATAGTTGATGAGTATGTTTAACTAGGCCAGCTCCACCCATCGAATTCCAAGTTGACCGATGAAATAAACAGAAGATGTAAAATGGCGTCGAGTTCGTTTGGAAGTCTACACCTTATTTTCAAAAGCAAACTACCAATGTGTTTTACCTGTGATGATGTACGGCTGTGAAACTTGGCACTGAATGCGTAAACGACTCAAAGACAGAGTCACACAAAGAGCAATGGAGAGATGCATGCTAGGAATAACTAGGAGGGACAAGAAGACAAATGAATGGATTCGCGCACAAACAAAGAGGATGTAATCACGACTGGAAAGAAGATGAAGTGGAGATGTGCTGGTCGCATAGCTAGACGAACAGATGGAAGATGGACGACAAATGTACTACATTAGATTTCTAGAGGAAAGGGAAGACCGAGACGACGTCCGAATGTAAGATGAGATTAAATCAAGCGTCTTTCAGAAGCTACATGGATGAGGATAGAAGCAAACTGAAATATGTGGAAAGAAAAGGGGGAGGCCATTCAGCAAAAATTCTGAACACATCCAATTTCACACACTCAAATCTTACCTTAATATGGAAACAGTTAAAAGCATTCACGTAACTAGCAACAACAAAAAGTACTAACCAAAAATCATGTAACGAGAATGCGGGTGTCCAAGCGTCGCAACAGGTATCAAATGAATAACCTATAATAGATCGATGTATTAAAAGCTGAAAATTCACTGCCTTCTAAAATGGTTTCATAAAATCCTTTCAGTCTGAACGTTCGGGATCACCAAGTCGCCTTCCTTCCATTGGTTTTGGGGGAAACGGGGGAATTTGGTCTGATTCATCGTTTGATTATTGACTTGGTGCTTCTAACAGCATCTAGCAGCTGTTTAAGTTGACCAATAGGTCACTAACAGATGCGATGGTTCATTGGTCAATCCCTGTCAGTGCTAACAAAGATCATTTTTTTTTGTCAACAGTACAGATGTAAAAAAAGGGGGGGGGGAAACACGTACTTCAGAAGATCCAACTATAAATTAAATTTTCGCACTATTATAGGAAGGAATGTGCTATATAATATGAAGGGTACAAGTCAACATGCATTTATCTCACCCAACGTCCCACTGTCTCGCCTCAATTACTATCAGTTTTTTTTATTTTCTTTGAGAGCATATTATCGTGCATAAACTCTTTCACTTTACATATTACAAATTGATATTTGCATAGATCCTCAATGTGAACAAAACCTTCGCCAACCACAAGACTTAACAAGAGAAAGTGCTTTCTACTACGCTACAAAGGTTACTTCATATTCAATTACGAGAGGTCCCTAGGCCAGGTCGGCGAAATTAGAGCAGTTAGCAAATTGCAGTTGACGTCAAAATGCAGCCCTGGGGAACGCTTTGTCAAGAACTCGATCCCAGGACAGACACTGCTAAGTGGAAGCCAAAGCAATGGCGGTGTCCCAGGCGACAGAGAAAGAAAACAATGCATTGAAGCAGACAAGCACTTCTTGCCACCTCCTCGGCCTTCTATTCCCTATCTTCCAGATGCTTTCATTGCTTTTGAGGATAAAAACTGAGAAAGCAAACGCTTGCGTCGCGAATAAGTTAGCCTCAATTCTGAGAGCTACCATGAATATTCATGCCTATATTAACCCCTTCCCTCCAAAACTAACACTAGGAGATTCCAATACTGAACATCATGGCCAACACCGTACCGACGAGAACAAACAGAACTCACCTCAATATACAATCCAATATGCATCTCACTCCAAGTATATACCTATAAAAAATTTATAGATTCTATATACATTTTCTAACTCAAATAATTGACTTAAAGTCATACGGTAAGAAGAGGGTGTCTACTAAAGGTTTCAAATTGCAGGTTTTTCAGGTGTATTTTTCTTCAGGTAATTAGTTTAAAATATTTTTCTTTGCAGTATATATCACACTAATACCGCCCGACCTGGGACAAAGTTACCTAAACACAAATAAATCAATTCGAATTGAACTCAAACAATTCCGAATGTACCCATTGAAGTTAAAGTAATTTCAAAAATGAGTTTAACGTAAGAACAAAAGTTCTTAACCACGTTAGCACACTAACAAAAAAAAAAGTTATGCACTAACGTAAAGAAATATTAAAAAAGGAAAACATCGATCAGAAAAGCGACGTATAGCCGATACCAGCTCGGGCAAACCCCTTTCTTCCAAATGTGTAAACATTTACAAGCCCAAAACCTGAAAATAATAAATTTTAAGAAAAAAATCAAGGTTTTTGTTTGAATTCCAGGCTTTCTCCATGCCTAAAACTGAATTTGATGCTAATTCCAGGTTTTCGTAAATCAGTATAAACCAATTCACAAACTCAAAGATTATTCTACACGGTTAAATTTTGCTAGCGAAATGTTTGCATATTGAAAAAATTCTTACTGAGAATAATCGAAAGATATTTCAACAGAAGTTATTCAAAACCTACTGGTGAAAATTCACCCAATTGCATCGTAAAACTGAGTTTATTACTGTCTACTGCAGTTAGGCGAATAAATGCTGAGATCCATACCGCTATGACTTTTAAATTGCTATACACAGTAAGTTTCACTGGACTAAAGTTACCCAGAATAAAATTTAATCTCAAAGTTAAGTTCAAAAACCACAATAGTGCACTTAAAAAGAATTCAAAACTAGTTCCTAACATTTTTTTCAAAACATGCGAGAACACTATAAGAAATAGAAAATTCCATGATTAACCCCCCCCCCCTCCCCAAACATACAACAAAATTGGTAACTGACTCGATCACCGCCATTGCGTTGCGTTCAAAAGATACATCTGTGGCATTCACAAATCAACGAAGTACTAACCAACCACCTGATAAAATGAACCATTTATCTACTTGTTTCCCAAATAGCATGAATTTTAAGACACTTCTGGAATAAAAGAACCAGGAGACTGTTACACGTGCGTGCAAGGGTTTATTCCCTACTGTCTGGTACCCCTCAGCCACTTAACCATTGAAACATCACTCAAGGTTAACGAAATGCAGTTCACGATAATTATTAGAACCTTTTGTTTACATTCGAGCACTACCATAACGCTTCATTTTTACGGCAATTTGATCCAGGATTCATATTAGTGTGCCTATAAAAAGGACGTATCACTAGATTGGACAGCCGATTTCAAATCTTAACCTGCACTGTCATCCAAACAAAGTTCAACGTGATGAAACGGTCTACTTCCGATAAAATTCGTGAAAGTACCCCTATTCATCGCAAGTACTACCAACAAAATGCACTCAGCACTAATAGAATTACATATATGAATAGAATTCATTATTTATCAAATATAATTAAATAATAATCAACATCCATACCATATGGAATAGAATATTGATAACTGTTGTACCACGCTGCAAAAATTTCGGATTGGAAGGATCGAGCCATGCGAAAGCAAAGCCTATGACGGAGATTTGTTCCCCACCCCTAACCTAATAGGTTTAGGCAATTACTGCCTGTCCACTTGTGAAAATACGTGTGTGATAATGCATACATAATCAAGTAGGACTGAAGAGAATAAACATCGCTGTTTACTGATAGTTACACTAAAAATAAAAATATTCTACATGTTAAAGAATCTGACAAATAAAACATGTGAAAAAGCATTCCGGGTACGCACTAACTTGGCCCGAACGAATTCCCCAACTTTTTCAGGTAAAATTTACGTCTTAACACAACAACATAAAGTAACCATAAGTCAAGTCACAAAAGTTTCTTAGTGTTATAGAACAATTATTTTAAATTGGAAATTTGAAATTATAGATCCAGATTTTCAGACATGTATTACCCAGAAAACTACGTTACCATGAACCTGAAAAAATCTACGGAAAATTGAAACGCAAATCCAATATCCCCTGTTTCTCCCAGGTATTTTAATTTATAGACCTAATTCCCAGTTAAGTGGGAACTCAACTTGATAAACTGAAAGACCTGACTGTACCAAGAAACCAAATTACAAGTTCATATGAACGAATTCTTTAGAGCAGGTGTTGCCAACTGGCGGTACAGGGGCTAATTGCGTTCGGCTAGATCAAATATTTATTTGGGTGAAAAAGAAGTGACAACTTTGAATAGACCTAGTTTCCCGAATGTTGTTTTATTTTACCCTTGGTTTGAATCAAATTAATACAACAACCGTCTGGCCCCTAAACTTATATCAATGGGTAAGAAACAATGGTAGAAGTGCTGCTTACCAAGCTGACTAAACACACTTTGAGGATCATAAAATATTTTAGTTTTCATGGCTGAACATACTCATATTCATCTCTCGCAGCTAAGTGAAAGTTTTAACGACAAATTAACATACTGTTTCCAAAATCACCATTGTTAATAACATTCGTGCATTGTAGATTTTTACCCTCGAACACCTGAAAAGAAGAAAACTATTCCCAGCATCAAGTAGATGAATTAACAACTCCGTTTAGCTCGCAATACAATGCAGTTTCCACTTTGCTCGGTCTGGCAGTGAATGTATCAGATAGTTCCGTACACGCCTATGTACTAACTTTTTTTTTTCAACCTGATTCTTAATGATTCATGAGCTGGTAACCTCTGATAGTTGA
Organism: Lepisma saccharinum; assembly: GCA_022664845.1. Classification (NCBI taxonomy): domain Eukaryota; kingdom Metazoa; phylum Arthropoda; class Insecta; order Zygentoma; family Lepismatidae; genus Lepisma; species Lepisma saccharinum. The sequence continues at coordinate 7,277 of JAGDQP010033140.1, forward strand.
ATGACTTTAAAACAAATGGGGTCTACTCGTAACTAATATTAGGAACAGTTCAAATTTAATATTCTTAAGCACTGAACCCGGGTCCACGTTAGAAAATGAGATGATTGTGTTTTGAGGAATCTTTTTCTCTTTTTTTTTTTTACAATTCTCTAGCACGGGCAGTATTGATCATACCGCGAGTGCTCTGTAACAGATCTATTATATATGAACACGAAGAGGAAAATGTTAGTTTTGTAGCTGCCTCAAAGGTAACAAACAGGCTGTTCAGGAATGCACCAAAGTTAACATAAACGTAAGTTATTCTGAACCATCAACTTTGTAGTAATGTGTAAAATTTCAACCAGCACAGATTAAATTACCTTTCACTTATCAAACGGAACTTTATATCCTACATTCCACGCACTATTACCATGGTAACAGCGTGTAAATGTTATATATAGTCTTTCCCTCTTAATTTTCTGAACTTGGAAACATTTCAGTTCCTTTTAAACCAGATTTGTTTCAGCATGTGCACGCACGTTGAATGGATGCGACATCACCACGTGGAAACACGCACAGGTGCAAAAGACTGAAATAACTGCGACACACACATCATCCAGATGTACTTATTTGTCATACCGCACCACACCCTCTTCGTATGCGATTCCTCCATCGAGCCAATTTTTTTTATCTCACAACTGACCATCGCTTCCTAGTGATGAGATGCTGATCCAAATCGCACGTGACGTCATGCAATGTCTGGCATAGTTTTAACAAAACGAAAGCAGAATTATTCAATGATCTGCACAATGCTAGGTTGGCTGCAGACGACTTTTCCTTGATACTTCAAGGTTGAATTTACTTCACAACATGAACACGCAATTCCAGTTCACAGTACGCGAAATTTCAAAATTGTGAAAGAAAAATAAGATGTTAGGGGACTTGCCTGATGAATAAAAGGAACAATATAAATGTCTTTATATATGCGAAATACCACGACGTAAATATAATTAAAAATAAATTGAGGGAGATAAGGAGCCACTGTGCTACACAGCAACACGAACTACTATTGAACTCGTTATAATGTAAAACTTTCTGTGCTATAAGATGCACAGCAAAGGTATATGAAGCAAAAGGGCTTAAGGCTGAATCGCAGTGGGTTTTCCCGCCTATTTCGTTTTACATCCGTTATTCAAAATTCATTGCAGGCAAAGAAAATTTAACTTTCACAGACCAAAGTTCGTTTCATCCTTCAATAATGGGTACAATTAGTTTTAAAAATATATTAAAAGTAAAACCAGGATTGTGTACGGACACTTTTGGGATATCATTCTGTCCCAAAAGTTTATGCACACAAACCTGAGGTTACAAGTAGCATTTCTTTAAAACTAATTGTACCCATTATTGAAGGATGAAACGACCTTTGGACTGTGAAAGTTAAATTTTGTTTACCTGCAACGAATTTTGAATAACTGATGTAAAACGAAAAAGGCGGGAAAACCCACTGCGATTCAGCCTTAAAAAGTAAGCCGGTACGCGTTCGACAGCTAGAAAAACGTGCTCCAAACAACATCCAAATCATTAATGTGTCAATTCTCTGTTTATGCTGAATTTCCTAGATAGACGGGTTTACCTGTAATGCACTTATCATACTCAATGTTGATGAATAGTTGTACATAAATTAACCGCTAAAAAGTCGGGACTCATGAAGGTAGCCATCCTTATGTAAATGTAGTTGAAGGTATGACAAATTTCGCCGCCGATTGAGCTTTGGAACAACAATGAATGTTAGTTAGTACACGTGCCAAGAAAAATGTTAAATTTCATCTACAAGAAGCTATTCGGCAGCAGCAAAGCTATTGATTTTGTAGAAGTATTTTCTACTTGTAGAACAAAATACTAGACTGCCAAACGAACTGTAGCATCGAGTAGTTTTCGATTCGAACATTCCACCCTTTAAATGAGAAGTGGGGAAAACGGAATAAACTCAAACACCAGTTGCATGAACTATCGCAGCGCTGGGATTAAACTGAGACACTCTTCTTCCTTTCAGAAGACTACTCATCAACGTTACGTGGCATTATTGATTTGAGGGTTAAGACGCACATTTCCAATGCCAATATTAGACGGATTCAAATCAATGTACATTAGTGACGGAAACTGGTAGAGCGTCAGTTTAGCAATCTCAAGGTCTTGACGTGGTTCCCAGCGACCGCCATCCAGATTCATGTTCCTAAGCCACACTAACCAAATATAAGAATGGTACCTTCAAACAAGGTCTCGGCGAATATCATCATAATACCCTATTTCTGCCTGAATGTTACCTAATTACCCTAGATGAAGTCAAGATCACTGATGAAAGTGATATCCTGTGATGCGAGAGAGGAGAATAACTAAACTCATATTCTGGGTCTAGAAAATGTGAAAGTGGGTCTCTTTCGCAAACCAAAAATAATTTTCATCAAGACACAACCTTTATACATGCTGAGTGTTGAAGGTTGCCAATAGATGAAGACAAAAATAAATAAATAAAATTCGAAGATGGGCTGTTTAAAATATACTTCGTAACATTTTCCGTTTTCTGGCTTCGCTCAATTCAACTTATTTTCTGTTTCAAAATTTATTATTCAACAACATCCAGTAGTTTCTCAAATGCAGTACACACGCTTAGAGTTAATATTTCAAGTTTAGTTAATTTATAGCTAAATGACCGACCTCTGAGTCCTAAGCTCGTCTTAAGTCTGAAGAAAGGCGTCCCTCGGCGAACATTCTATTACACCTAAAGCGACAGCCGAGCTAGCGTTCCTTAGTTGCCTCCCATTGGGAAGCACCTGCTTTCGAACCCAGCAACAGGCTATCTCTGCTGATCGTTTCCCGTTCTAGCGCACTCGCACCGGTTTAATGTTGGGATAGTTCCTTCCTTTCTTCATCCTGGCCTACTATGAACCAAACATGACTAAGGGACATAAAAAAATCAAACACACTCGTAACGAGACTGATATTGACACCCAAGCGATAGTCTTGAAATGTTATTTAGCTTTTAGCAATGTTATATAGTTTCGGTGTAAAATGGTACTTCAAGCTGTATTTGAAGCTTAATAAAATAAATACATATTTAGAAGAAAACCTATCCCATTGCTCTAGCATATTTATTCTCTTGTTTAACATTCCCAAGGCAACTAAAGACTGGCCTGTTCAACGAAGTGAATTTTCCCTTAAGATAGAGAGTAAAAATTAGGCCTAATGTGTCACAATCACACACATTGACTTTGCCGCTGAAATCGAGAATTACCAATAACAATATTTAAGTTACAAATGAGTCTACCAACTGATGAAGACTAAATACATATTTCAGAATTCACAATCACTGACATCTTAAGCGTGTAATCATTCAGCAAGCACAATTTCAGACGGAAATGAGATGAACAGAACATGCAAGGTTTCTATTCTAAACTATGTCCAGGAATTAATGGGAGAAATATGAAAGTATGTTAGAACGCACAGATATCCAAAGGTTTGCTGAACTTGGACTGGTTCCTTATCAATGATCTGTGGTGAAAGATCACTAGGCTACCTGGACCGAGCATATATAAATAAGGGTGGAAAACATGCACGCAGCGGACGGCGCCCCCTAAGCCTGCATATTCGGATTAACAATCATACATATGGATAGTTTCACGACCGCCCATTTAGTTCCAGCCATGTCTGCAAATCCATTCCACCCCACTTTACGAATCAGTGAACTCTAATATATTTAGATTTCCTTAAACTGAAATATTCTACTTCTACCCAGAGTACATTTTACGTACGGTTAGCACTTTATAATAAACCACGAACATAACCCTATAAGGAGACTGGGTTGTATAGCTTAGTCAAGGATCTAATAATACGTAACTACAGAAGTAGAATAATTCAAATTCGTTTTTAACTAGCATTAACTTTCGGGAAATAAAAAATAAGACTGTCTTTAAACCACGGCTCCAAATTAAAGAGAATATCTCTATCATGTCACGAACATGCTACAGCTCCTTTATATTATTGTTCTCTAACTTATTAATGCTATATAGAACTTCCAATTCCTGTTTATAAATAAGGGTACAACTCAATTCCCTACATTTTATGTACGTGACAAATCTAGTTCACCTGCAGTTCCCAATAAATCCAATCACGACTTTCAAGCAACAAATAATCAACAGTTACTTCAAGACGTCACGTCAAGGATTTCACAAGAATATTCCTCTGAACAGCTCAGGTGTACAATTCCAATAATCATGAACCAACAGGCATAATTAAACACTGAAAACAGCAATTTCTAAAGTGCCGTAAGTTTATTTAAAACAGAAATGAACAAAAAAATCACTAGCACATCAATTCCCAGCTCCTCATGCCATTCACTCGATAACAACCATCATTACGCACCAAAGAAAACTCTCACAAGACTTACAAACGCACCTAACAGTAGTTCATATCCCAAGAACATACAAGCCCTGTGCATCAGATGAGTATGGCATGAGCCAAAGTTGCCTGAAGACCTTAAATATACAACTAGGTTGGAGCTATTTAATAGGCAAATCAATTCTGGATACACAGGTCTGAGTTGTCATTAATCAGCATAGAAATTAACACTTTACTGTATGTTAGTTTTCATATGCATTACAATAATAAACAAATTTTCAATACAAGTGTCTACTTATAAAGCGAATTTGGTTAATATGTTCTCTTTTAAAATTTTGCGTGTAATAGGAAATAAAGCAATCGAACACTTAAAATTCCTGGCCGATCACTGGTCTGGATTTACACCAATAGGTGAATCTCGAACTTACGATTCGAACCATAGAATACTTTAAAATACTGCACTTTATTTCTATTTTAAATAAAATTTTGATTTAAATCATGGATTTATTATTTTTAAGATTATCCGATTTAAATCAACCTTGTCATGTATACCTGATTGCAGTTTATTATCTGTGATGTAACGTGTATCCTCAGCATGATTTCTCGAGCTATGTAGCAGGTGCGCATTAAGCTGTGGTTATGCCGTTCTTACTGAACACTTTTTGTAATTGTGTAATTCTAGGGTCAGTGGGCATTCCAACATATTTAGAATCTTCCTTATTTTCAATTACTCTTCTCTAGAATTACATAATTACAAAAAGTAACGTCACCAGTCACTTTGCGAGGGCTGCACCAAAACTCAAAGTAATCAAGAATTAAGTACAGACAGGTGAAACATACAAAAAATTGTTACAGAAAAGCTTCGCACCCGATCGGACTATACAACAATTACGCGGGCTGATATTTAAGTAGGTTTACATTTGAAAGTGAACTTATTGATCCGTTCAGTGGATGATCATAAACTGAACAACGCGGATGCATAAACTTAGGGAACACCAAAAAAGAGTCAGGAAGACTTGCACACCTGGAAAAGAAAAGAACGCTCGTTCTGAGTTTCTCAGACACGTTACCCCTGTACACCCACCTTCACAGTTTGTTCTAGTAGTAAACTGAAATTCCGTTATAATATGCTCTTTTGAGCCAATGGTTTCGAAGTTCTTAACGTACTGGACTAGGTCCAAACTTCACAGACGATGGAACACGAGATAACTACGAAGATGAAGCGATGAGCATCAAAGAAACTGGAATCCCACTGAGCCACAGAAACCGTGTACCTTGGAAAGCAGAGACTAATTGCTCGTAAGCAAGACAAGCTGCCAAAAACAACTGAATATGAAACAGGTAAGGAAGGGTACGGTAGTTATTTCAGTCACAGAAGCCACGTTAGAGGACTGCCAGAAATACAGTTAAACAATTCGTGGTTAAATGTTCACTATATCATTGGTCTACAAAAAATCCCTATAAAATGAACCGTTTTCTAAACATTAATAGAATCAAGACATGATCGTACAAACCTTGAACCATCAACGGACAATGAAGCTGTCGAGTTAACGGCTTCAATAAACGGACATATCAACCGGAGACTAGGCAGAAGATAACAGTATCGTAGAACAATAGAAAAACAAAGCTTTCAGTTGTACATAAGAACAGCTCTAGCGCAATAGAGACTGATCTGCGAGTTACGAAGATAGCGCATACGTTATTGTGACGGATAAACTTGTTCATGTCAAAAAAGAAAGAAAAATCTGCAGACCGCGGTCTATTTCAGTTCGTTAATAGAAGGTAAAAACGTAATGGAAGCACTTGAAATGTAAACATGGCAAAATAGTAATGACGTATGTGAAAAAGAAGGAAAAACTACTACTGTGTTGGTACTGACCAAATAAACTGGTCAGGAATAGGCAATGTAAAGCAAGAGAGTTAATAATACAAATTCCTGACAGTATTAAAGAACAAATTTATGCTAAAGCCGAAAGGAACTACTTTCCACAGAGAATTACGAAGCCTAGTCAATATTTTAACGACAGCAGTGCACTTTCATACAATATTAATCTTATCCCCCACTCCCTCCCCATATCTTGGATACCTGAACAATACACTTCTCGTGTGAATAATCAACTTAAAAGCGAGGACTACCTAAATTATACCTTTGCCAAGATAAAATATAGACAACATACTTCAATATTTAGGAAACCAAAATCGGTATCATGGTAGGTGAAGATCAGTATTACAAAATATTGCTAAGATTTATAAGGATCGTGTATAGCGAGCACTAATTTATTTATTTTTTCAACCGCTCATATTTACATTATTTAAACACGTGAAAGCGTATTTCAGTTTCTCCATAAACCCAGGTGACACGTTTCCCAAATGCCCATACCAGTACTGCTTTAATATTTCACTTCCCAGTTGTAAAGAATGAAAATATATTAGTTTCTATTGTACGCAACAAGTTGGACGGAAGTAAGCCCTTGACTGCACTCACAGCTGAAAAAAAAAAATGCTTCTCAATGAAACGAGTAACTTTGTGAAACCCAACTTGACGAAGGGAGTCAGGAACACCAAACTCAAGCAGTTACTGAGACAAGTAATCACGCAAAGACCAATAGCCACATCCCCAAGCGTCATTATTGCATGATGAGTATCTTTTACAAGCGATGCAGCAAAGCCTTTTGCGTCACACTCCATTTATTGATTTTAATAGCCTCCTGTTATCAACGTGTGGAGGATAGCACGTCAACAAAGTACCACTTTAAGACAATATATCCACAGTTATCTCTTTCCTAGTAATTCAGAAGACTACACATGTTTAGTTCAAGTGAAAAACTTTCAATGAAGGAAAAGTTACGCTGTGCCTTCTCTACTAAAAATACAGGAAAGTACAAGCATTGAAAAACCTATTAAAATACATACAACGTGACGGGAACTTCTTGGAGAAAAAAAAAAGAGGGCGATACGTCAGATGTACAAGTCAAATAACAATACAACTGCCCATCATAATTACACTATTAAAAAAAAAACTTGAGGAAAGTTACAAACAGAAACAGCAATAAACAGCTAGCTATCTGTTTGCTAAACCGTTCAGTAAATTTTTCATGCGTATAACTTATACAACTACCTTGCAAAATCGTTAAGATACCTGCCACGTTGAATTGAACTTAACTGTACTTAATGCCTTTAGACGAAGCAGGAGAGGATATGGCAAAGCTGACCAGAGCCTAGTGCGAGGTACAATCCCGGCATTAGCCTCGTGTTGACAGGAAAAGCAAAAAATTCCAATACGGGGCCAGTCCCTCACCTCTGTTGGAAATACATCCCATTATAAATGAATTATAAGCATTAATTCCAAACTTGGCACGGTAATTCTAAAAGAATACAGATATAAACGATACACACTCTAAAAGGCTTCATTTACATATAAAATCTATATAAGGAATATTTCCGCAGAAACAAGGATCCCCCCAATTTAGGCATGGCACGAGAAAACTAACTTCGATAAGGAGTGACTGACGGCGGCTGGCCTCTTTTTCAATACCAATGTCAAAATATTGGCGACGCCACTGCTGAATCTAATTCTTTACGAATTTCCACGGACAGGAAACTTTAGATCTTACAATTGGTAGAACGGTATTTCAACTACAAATTTTTTAATCGTCCAATTAGTTAATACAAGAACACACACCTCCAGTTAGCAGAAAGAGTATTTCCCAACTACTTATTCTTATTACCTACTCGCTAATATTTTGAAAGGAAATTATATTTGCTTCTCAATTACTATCAGGAGCCATATATTTCGGTACCAGTAAGTTGGTAAACCTATCGCTGACTAAAGGAATACGTATTCCCAATATATTCATCGCTCTTCTTAACATGAAGAACCTACTTCCACCAACAGCAAGTATGTTATAAAAAAAAAAAAAAAAAGTCTTACTAACCAGTCAATGATTGAAAGTAAATACATTCAGAGCGTCGTTCTCAGAGAGAAAAACTCACGGCAGAATAAAAACAGCTTTCCCTGAAAGCAATTCTCGCTAACCTCTGAATTCCCCCTTTTTCTCCAATTCCCGTTGACAACGGTTGCCACAGCAACAAAACCTTGTGGGCGGAAGGACACCAAGGTTCACATGTTGCTCGTTCGCTCGGTTGTCAGAGCGCATTCTGCAATGAAAAGATTTCAACTCCCTCCTATGGAGCTGTAAAGCCATCTCCCACGATCAAATCTACAATTAATACTAGCTAATCAAACTGCCGAAAGCGGAACTAAATGCCAAAGTAAATTACAACAGTGCAGCAGATATATTAAGCACAAGGAGGGTAAAATTTGATCACGCAAATATCCACCTGCAATGGATTGCTGAGAATGTTCAAAATTATCCACTATTTTTATACCTATGTATTAACAAGAACACATATAGAGAAGTAATAAAAATTTTACAATGGACTGACAAAAAAAAAAAAAAATCGATAGAAAAGAAAATAAGACAAATGCATAGGATAAAAATAATCACCTAATCTCGATACCGATTTTATCATACACGAACTGATTTCTTGAAAAAAATACCATTACCGAACAGTGTAATCCACCAGATTTATCTGGTTATCGGTAAGTTACTGTAGAAGGGGGAGGAAAGCATAGCAAAAGCGTCTCACGCAAAATATGTGTATGGGTGCAGAAGAAACTATTTATTGTATTATGAATTTAAGCAACTATATACTCACTCCGAAAGCTATTGATAATGATAGTAATGTCACAGCAACGGACCAATGAAATGCATAATGGAAGTTGGCTACGAATCCGTACGAAGTACCATGTTCCCCTGCGATCGAAGTAATTTTAATAATATACTCCGAAGGGTTGGTATAACATACGACAT
>JAGDQP010033141.1:915-20853 GCA_022664845.1 Lepisma saccharinum
ATATAAATTAGCTTATTTTTTAAATAAATGAAGCAAAAAAGAAGAATATGAAGGAGAAAACAAAAGGCTACATAACACTAACATTCATTTACATGTATAAAGCATACAGTAAAACTTAGAATTTGCACATTACCAAAGGAAAAGATGATATTGACTTGAGTAAGTTTCGAAACGCGTACCCTTCGCGCTGCAAGCGAACGCTTTTCCTTTTCTCTACGATTCCAGTACTCAATGAATCACCGTAAACTCTGATTCCAGCGTGAAGCTAAGAAATTTGTATCCAAAAATGCGAGATGGAGCCAGATCAAAACTTCAATTTGCAAGTATCTGATTCAAGTAAAATTTCATATCTTGGCATTCCAAAATATGCTAGAATCGTTTCGGAAGTTGAAATGATTTAATTACGAAGATCAATATTTTGCCTTCAATTACAATATAAACGGTGTGGCCAGTGTTTCTTTCAGAAGATTTTGCTCGGGGAAGGGGGCTACACCAAGTCTTACGAAAATTATAAATAATGCATATTGAGTCCCATCTGCTAAAAATATAAAAGAAAAACAATTTTGCTTAAGAATTTATCGTATTCTTTTAGTTAACCTCACACCAACATGAACAGTATTTATAGAAAGTGCTATTATATTCGTATTTCAGAATACGCATGAGTAATACAAGTGTTGAAACAAATTCTTCTTTCAGGTGGCTGTTGGAAACAAAAGGGGGCAAAGCTACCCGAAAACATGCCTGGAAGAAACAGTGCCTATTTTGAAACCTGGAGGAATTCCAATCGATATTTAAATAAAAATAAATAATTCCCGAAATTAAGACGGGAGCAACACGATGCATTTTAATTTTAAAATCCCATTTAATTTTCTTTAAATTTCGTATCTCAGGGCTCCTATGGTCGCTGAGTATGATTCTGAACTGAAAATTATAAAATATTTGATTTCAAGAAATAGCATATTTTAAAATTTCAAAAGTCCCTGAGTTCGACTATCAAAAAAATCTTGAATTGCATTATCCATCATGGTTATAGCCCAAAACGTCTTTATATGAAAAATCGTTAGGATCCTTATCTAGAGTCTCTAAACAGCGCTTAAATTTGTTAAGGATTTTTAAAAAGTGTCTTCTGAAAACCAAGATGACCATAACCCAACACATCTTCATTAAAAAAATCCAAGACTTAAAAAAAAATTAAAAATCAAGTAAACTTGCTTTTCAAAGCCATACAAAACTTCCAGAAAATTATTCAGTTATCAAAGATGTAGACAATCTTAAGTCGATTTTTATAAAATGGCTTTGATATGGTGTAAAATTCTACAGGCGTAATCCCAAATTCATGACTCACTTTGTACAAATATCGTTAGTAGCATGTTACAGGCGAATATGAAGTTTCTTTAGACTCACGTCTTTGATTATAGCTGAATTCAAAGCTACGTAGAGCCGGCCAGGTGGCCGAGCGGTCTGTGGCGGTAGGCCATCGGCTCGAAGGTCCTGGGTTCGAGTCCTGGCATGGGTATGTATTTTAATAGCTAGAGGCGAATCGTGACGGGTCGCAGTCCAACGTTACTAGACTGGCCCGAATAAAAATAAAGTTTACCAAAGTTTTTTATCAGAGCAACATAGACCTTAGGTGTTATAAAATTATCCTGTTTTTTATATTATAGTGCAGTTTAGTGTTTGATTTGTAGGGTGAATAGTTAATATTTCGTCCTCTCTAGAAATATCATTCTTAGCTCTGCGTTTCGAGATCTGCCCCTACCCAAAGGCGCTAAATACAGTATTCTAATGTGTTTGAAATATCCTTTCCGCTCTCTATAAATTGCATAAATCGATCACTGAACTGCAGTTTTAAAAAGAAAGTATACTATAAAATTCTTTCACACACTTATTTTTCCATACTCACATACACACACTCCGACTGCTGATCGTGGGGTTCCGGGTTAAATTCCCGGCTCTGTCAAGGGATTTTTTCAAAGCAAGAGGATCTGGAACGGTGCCCATCAAGCATCGTGACGCAATTGGGGAGTGCCCTGAATAAAAGACAGTGACGATCACAGTTAAGTGCTTCGGTTCTCCTCTCCCAACACGTCTGGTCAGCGCGGGAGCAGCAGACAAACCCTTTCCTACGGGGGAGGCCTCATCCAGTATGGCTATGAATTATATATATAATCGGCGAGTAAATCAAGAGGCATAAACGGCGAATTTACAATATGTGTGCTCTGGCCGAGAGCAGGTGCTGACCCGAAAGTTCCTGGGCAGGGTAATCCGATGGCGGTTGTCTTTGTCTCCAATCGGATAAAGAGGGCGTCCCAAGGAACGGATCTACAGTTTAACGTGGACTCCGAACACTGATTCCACCACACTCCCCTTGCCGTGGAAGTGTCACCTCCCAAATTCTGGGCCAAAAATCAGTAGAAACTGTGCAAAACTCCACTTACACTCTCTTAATTTTTACTTTACATCCTCACCCAAAATGAAAATTATGGCGGAATCGCTGACTCCAAACAACTGTGTGTTTAGTACGCAATATTAAAAATACTCGACTTTCATGAATTCATTTATAACTATGTTATTCAAGAATGTGGCTTCAATATGCATGGAACAACGGCCGGCCGTTGTACGAACCGGCCCACAGCCCATTATAATAAAATTCGTGTCTTATCGATGCCGCGAGCTCGTGTGGAAAGGAAAGAAGTTACTCAAAGTCAGTAGGTTACTAATAACAGAGTCCCTGACTATTAAACGACTCAGTTTGCTTCGACGTGCCAAGGAAATCTACGGGATGAAAAATGTGTACACGAGTGACGGAAAAATTATTATAGTTGTCGGTCGAGTAAAGAAGACCATTAGTAACGAACGTGAACTTCTGGCACTTACATCTGAAAGCAAATGAGGCACATAGTACAGACGAGGTCCAAGTATAATAGAAAGTGCTTTTTTTTTCTTCAAAATACTGCTCTTTAAATACATTTCTTTCCTATGTGTTACGTGTTAGATGTGTAGCAAATTTATGTCGTATGTGTCTTATGTTACGTGCATCGAGCTTCTTGATACATATCTTATCTTATTTTGTATGTATTCCTTTTGTGTATAGAATGTGTTTGTGTTACAAATATCGTTCATAAGTGTTTAATGTTAGGTACCTCGAGTTTCGTGATACCCCATCTAAAGAAATCATGTGTGTGTACTTTCTACGATGAAAGTGTGTGTGTATGTGTAAATAAACTATGTGAGCAAAAACTTCAACTATTTTATTATATTAAATATCAGTTTTGGTCCAGGAATGGCGAACGTAAAATATGGCATAAATATATTCAAAGTGAAAACATTACAAACGTAGTGCTCCTAACAAATAGTCAGCCGATTATTATCATATTGTGTGAATATCTCGTGTGCCACAATCATTTATCTGCTTCATCTAGTTGTAATAACTACGTTCCAGGCTCTAGAGTAAGTACCATATCTCTTTTCTTAAGTATTTTCGTAACCATTTTTCTCTCGGTCGCTATGAAATGGGACGATTTTAATATAAACGTTTCCAATTACAAAACATCAATGATACCTTTCTCACCAGGCATAAGCTGTGCAGACCTTTATTTGATAACTAACAGGGTAAACGGAAATTATAATAATACACACGCTATTCTACTCCGCTTCCCCCCTTTCTGAAATCTAATGGACTGTAACAAAGCCACAGGTATTGCAACACTGTTTGCAACCCATATCTCTTCCTCTAACTCTCACGTAGACCCATTGGAAGCTAAGGTCTTCTCCGCCCCACCCCCTTCTGCAACCGCTACTTCCAACAGCTTGTCGACAGCCGATATTCTTAAAAATGAATTGGAAAAATACCCGGATGACATGCACGTGGTACATGTCAATGCGCAGAACCTTCTCAAACATTTCCACGAAGTATCTGCTATCTCTCCCCCCTTTCTGTCCATGTAGCTGGAATTTGTGAAAGTTGGTTGAAACCGTCCCTCCAGGATTCCTTGGTTAACATTGAAAACTATTCCCTCTTTAGAAATGATCGTGAGGGCAAAGGGGGAGGTGGGATCGCAGTTTACGTGAGAAGTGACATCAGAGTAGAAATACTAGACCGGTCTCCAAACATGTACTCTGCCTCTGCCGAGTACCTCATACTCGAACTTACAATTAAATATAAACATGTGTGTTTAGCCTGTGTCTACCGGCCACCATACACAAACTAGTAATTTTGAAGACGCTATCTCCAAATTTCTCCCACATTTTAATAATTTAATAATTATGGGAGACGTAAATTACAATCTATTGTCAAATAAAGGCAATGTATTAAATTTTAAAAACATTGTACATTCTTTAAATCTCTCGTTCTGTCCATTCGAAGCCACTCACAAAACTGATACAAGTGAATCATGGATTGATCATATACTAGTATCAGATATGTTAAAAGTCAGGAATGTAGGACAAATTCCAGTGAGAGGCATAAGCAAACATGACTTATTACATTTAACGTATTCTGTGAAACCTGGCAAATATGAACCACGAATAATAAAACGAAGGGATATAAAACATATAAATGAAAACGCCTTATTTGCAGATGTAAATTCATTGCCGTGGTATCTAATTTACTGTGCCCCGTCGGTAGATCAAAAAGTAGATCTCTTTAATTCTTTCGTGCACCATGTGTACAATAAACACGCCCCATTGAAAACCAAACGTGTGCGTAAGCCCTCCAACCCCTGGATTAACGATAATATTCTATCTCTAATGACGTTGCGGGATTCAGCGTACAGAAGCTATAGGAGAGCAGTGAAACACGACCTCAACAGATCCCAAGAAAAGCAGGTAGAGTACCGTAAGTTGAGAAACCGCTGTAATCAGGAAATTCGAAAAGCTAAAATTGAATTCGCCAAAGGGCTCCTCAACTACACATCACAACCGAGAGAACTTTGGTATAAGCTTAAACTTTTGGGAATCGGTGTTAAAACAAAAAATGTTATTTTACCTCAAATACCATTAAATACTATTAACGAACAGTTGTGCTACACGCCCAAACTAGACACTATACATAAAATGAAAACATTACAGACCATCCAAACATCAACACCCCAAAAATATTATTTTAATATGCACCAAGTCACTGAACGGGATGTAATAAAAGCAATGCAAAGAATTAAATCATCTGCCGTTGGAGCCGATGAACTATCCATTTTACTTATAAAAAAAATACTTCCCTGTGTAATAGATGTTATTGTGCATATCTTCAATAGCTCGATCACATATGGCGAATTTCCATCGGTCTGGAAGATGTCACACATTCGTCCGTTGCCTAAAACTTCAAACCCAATAGCGACCGAGGACCTTCGTCCCATTAGTATTCTTCCTGCGCTTTCCAAGGCTCTAGAACACATTGTCCACGCTCAATTAACACAATTTCTTGAAGTAAATAGCATTCTAAACCCTTTCCAATCAGGTTTTAGGTCTCACTATAGTACGTGCACAGCCCTAGTTAATATCACAGATGATATTCGTTCTGCTATGGATAATCGCCATATCACCCTGCTATCCCTTCTTGACTTTAGTAAAGCATTCCAGACAATAGACCATGAAATTCTGATTACTAAACTTTCTTATTTCTATAACTTCTCACCGTTAGCCCTATCATGCTTCAGACACTATCTCTCACATAGAAAGCAAAGAATTATCACTAACGACACACATTCAAACTGGGTACCTGTTCCATGTGGTGTCCCACAAGGCAGTATTTTAGGACCGCTTCTTTTCTCTCTGTATATAAACGACCTGCCTAAAAATATTCTAGCCAGCAAATATCACTTATATGCTGATGCCGTTCAATGCTATATCTCGTCCGACCCATCGAGCATAGTTAGTTTACTCCAGTGCTTAAAGTCAGATATTAGAAACATCTGTTCTTGGGCACGTGAAAATGGATTAGAAGTTAACCCATTGAAATCAAAATTCATTATGATCGAATCACGGAAGATACTTTCCTCCCTTAACACCGTAAACATCACTGGCCTCGATGTAAATAGCGTTATAGTTCCCTTAAGTGAAAACGTAAACGACCTTGGTCTATATATAAACAAACACTTAACCTGGACAGAACATGTGAACAACCTTTGCAGAAAAACGTATGGCGCATTACATTCTCTTCGCCGCTTAAAAAAATTTCTCCCCGAATCCATCAAAGCCACTTTAGTGCAATCCCTTGTAATATCACAAGTGGATTACTGTGATGCTGCTTACATGGACCTTACTGAGGACCTAGCAAAACGCTTACAACGCATCCAGAATGCCTGTGTACGCTTCGTCTTTAACGCAAAGTACTTCGACCACTTATCACAATATTATAATAAATTGGGCTGGTTTGATCTTCGCACGAGACGCCGTCAACATGCTCTAAATTTACTTTATAAATTAGTCACAACGAAAAAACGGTCATACTTGTCATCCAGGTTCAAATTTCTCAGTGACACTCACTCTTTAAACACCCGCTCTAAAGAGAACACGGTACTCTCAGTGCCAAATCATAAATCAGAGTACTACTCAAAATCTTTCACTGTGTATACTACTAGAGCTTGGAACGAAATCCCTGCACACATCAGGGACTCAGGTTCTCTATTAACATTTAGACGAAAACTTAATTGCTTTTTATCCCAGTCACAATTTCCTCTGACTCACTAGACACACGAATGTACAGATCAACACGAAACTATATTATATATCATTATTATTATTATTATTATTTACTCTCTAGTTAGCATTTTTTCTCTCTTTTAGTAAATACATTATGATTGTAATATTATATATTTCTTCATTTTTAATTGTAGTTGCTATAGTGTGAATTTTCGTGTCCATTTTTTGTTTGTTTTGTAGTGTTTAATTATTTATATAATATAAATTTGATGTAGAATGTTTAAATGGTTGAGTTGAAGAAAAGGTTATGCCTTAACTCCGCCATTCAAAATAAGAATAAATGAAATGAAATGAAATGAAACAAACACAAAGGGTAAATGAACAGTGTATAAGGGGTTTTGTCTGTTCGTTTAGGTGTAATTTGTTTTCCATCGCTCAAGTTATATAAAAGATTTCTTGCTGAAATTTAACATCAGTTTCTAACTCATTTTCTGGATTGTTATTATGGAGATAAAATGCAAATATTACTGTTACAAATTTATTTAGTTCTAACACTTGCAATATGCTTTTAGTTTCTTTTTAAATTTAAGTTCGTATTTGAAAAAGCTAACATTTGTATGCCAAGGCTTAATCAGAATTCTGGTCAAATTTCTCAGGCAAGCGCTGTATTTGTAATGCTCTTATACATTACATGAAGCTTGAGCGCCAAATTTGCCTGAAGGACTAAAATAAAGGTTGTGTGTAGAGTAACGACGGTTTTCCGTCGTTGGTTTAACTTTTTAACATCGAGGGTTAATTTAATAGTGCAACGACGGAAAATCTCCACTCTCGCGTAGCTTGAATTAAAGTACCAGCGAGAAGCGCTCATCCCGGCAGCTGCATCTTGGTCTTGTGGGCAAGGCGTCAGGAAGCTGATCCAAAGTTTCCGGGTTCAAACCCTGGCGTGGACTTCGTGCATATTTTTTTAAAAGAAAATTAAAGTTTTTCGTTTTTTATGTAAATACACAAAAGGAAATTTAATAAAAGTTGTGATTTACAATTTTCAAACAGGCCACTAAAACTATGATGTATTTAAACCCACCAGGGCAGGATGCACACCGAGCAATAGCGAGGGGGAGGAGGGAAGGGTGTATCCGAAGGGAGCTGGGTGACGTTAGCTGCGGGGGGGGGGCGCTGCCCCTTGTTAGAGGTGGGCATACACAAAACTACTCTTTACTCAAAAATTATGTTTACGCAAAGTTTTGTGCCATTCCGTCCCGTCGTTCCTCTAGTAAATTAACCCTCGATGTTAAAAACTTAAAGCAACGACGGAAACCGTCGTTGCTCTAGGCTCGCCCTTAAATTAAATTTGAATTCTATCCACGTTTTTATGTAAAGCAGTTTAGGGGACTAAAAGCTATAAACTTGTATTTACTTATAAACAATTTCTTTCGAAATTAAGAATAAAAAAATCAAAATTGCGAAATAAATCACCCTACAAATATTTCCTGTTAATTTTTGATTACAAGATATCTTTCCTTCATGTTCGCATTGCCGAAATAAATATTTCTTACTACCTTGCTTTAGCGTCGTCCATCTCTAAAAAAATATGTCCTATTATAAATGATGTGCACGTTGTGTTTAAGAGTATCTTCTTAGTTAAGCAATTCCGTAGTTTACGCCCAATAAACCTGCTCTTAACAGGTAGTCCCGCAACTGATTCACGGGCTTAATACGCAAGATTTGTTGAAAACTTGAGAAATATGTTGGAGACGTGAGAGTTTCCTATTTCATATATTGTCAATTTGCAGGCAAGCAAATTGCTGATTTTTACCTTTAGCAACAGGAAACGAAAATAAAATGATACCATTCAACATTATAACGCGAAAGGGAATGACACAGTAACGAAATACAAAAATGTTAATTCGAAGCTACTCTCCATTCAAAAATTTCGAACCTAGATTGCTTTTGTAGTTTGGACGAGTGACAATCTATGCTAAAGACAGAGACATCTAGTAAGACATTTTCAAAATTGATTTATTAGACGCGAGGGAAAGAACGAGTTGTGTGCTTCTTCTCCTCGTTGTAAAATGCGTTTGCATTTTATTCAACTTACTGGTTAGACTGGGTTACTGTGTATTATTGTTGTTTTTTTCTGCTGCCTTAAATTGATGTTTCATAAATAAAAAAATAATACATGATTGATCGTAATGTAGAATTCATTAAGACCAATTTGAATTTTCCTAAAGACTTCAAAGCATTATGAATAACATTATCGAGTTGAATGCTGTTCATTTACAAACTAAAAATAAATTTAACTACAATTACAAATAGAATGGTTAGTTATGGGTGAAGAACAACTGTGATTTTCTAAATGTGTTCGCTTAAAAACAGTAAAGAAAAGTGCGGGGATTTGAACCCAGAACCTTTGGCGTACAAAGCTAACTCGCTAACCACTACACTATGGTAAACGTAAGTGAAAACGTTTTTCTCATTTCACTTACACGTTAATTTTTACGTACTGAGTATGTTTCTGTTTTATTATTATCGAATATGATTGTCTTTTCTCTATTTTATCTTTTATTACTATGTCTGCTATGTATGCGAAGTATTCTGGAATATACAAACAAAACACATTTATCAAAGAATCTGAGTACAAGTAGTTGAAAGTTTCCATGTGCACTCCACGTGTGCATGTGCTTGGCAGAATTTTTCATAGTGTAAAATTCTATTCCAGCGCCTCCAACAAGTGGGATTTACTTTCTTGAAAGATAGTACCTTCATACTGAATTTCAGCTCTATAGCTTAAATGGTATAGAAAATGTATTTTAGATGGCTATATTTGTTTAATGATGGCGACGTTTCAAAACCTTTTAATATTTTCTTAATCTATTAGTCATAAAATATATTGATACCCAGTTTCAGCACTCTAGCTTAAACTACATTGAAAATAGTTTTGAGACTGCCATATTTGTTTAGAGATGGCTACTTTTTAAAACGTTTTTATATTTTTGATATATTAGTAATAAAGTCTCTTCATACCGAATTCATATCTCTAGCTTAAACGGTATAGAAAATAGTTTTTAGACGTCCATATTGGGTCCAAGATGGTGACTTCTCAAAAATTGGTTATATATTTGTAACCCCTTTGTAATAATGTACCTTTTTGGCAAGTAACGTGTTTCTAGCCTTAGTCGTTTAGTCTGTGGATTCTATCAAAACAATATTTAAGCGGCCATATTGGGTCCAAGATGGTGACACTTGAACATTTTCTTATATTTTGTTAATCTACTAGGTATGAGGTAACTTCATATAAAATTTCAACTCTGTAGCTCACACAATGTGGAAAATGAATTTTTAGGTCTCCCATATTGATTCCAAGATGGCAATTTTTAACACGTTTCTTATATTTTGTTCATTTAAAGAATAGATCTGTGTGGAAATGGCAGAGGAAAGGAACTAAAGCTTGGCTGGTGGAGAGAGTGGACAGGTGCTTACGGTCTTGCCAACTTTTCTCCCCACTGTGTGTGTGTCCCCTCTGTTGTTTGTGAGTGTGGCAAAACGATCATTGCTTTCAATCGTCTTTTCGAAACAAGATTTATTGCGTTAGTTTCCAGGGAAGTCCGGAATTTGAGGGTTGTTGCCGGAAAAAGATAATGGAAGTCCAAAATTTAATTAGAAAAGTGCAGTATAGTTTAACATAATATGGACATTTTAAGTATATTTTTAATTTGTTTCACTATACTGCTCTTGGGCGTTCATAATCAATGATGAACTAATTAGTAATAGCTTAGTTATAATAAATCATAAGTTATTGCATCTTAAGAAATGTCATACCAAGTAAGTTATAACGGCTCAGGACCCGGAAATTAAACTAAAATTTGTGTTATTTTTTAATTTTCAAAGAGAAAGTTGTTTTTAATAAAACGTAACTTTTAGATAAATTTATACCCGAATATTTTTTCTTTGGTTGACATTCAAACCATGTTCAAAAGGGAATAGGAAGGTCCTTAGATCTCGGTAAAACCTGTCTCTAATTTTGACTGAGAAAATATGATCACCATACCTATAATAGAGCTCATGTCCGCTCTTCTTATCTGCTCTTTTTCTCTGAATTTGTGTTCGCCGATGTATTTTATAGGCTAGACCTGTGATGACCGTTGACCGTAAACACCAGAACACTTACGCCTCAATACATTGTCCACTTTTAGAACGAGGTATTGACTCTAGATATAATTGAAAGTATGATTCAGCATTCGACTAGTGAAACTGAGTGAGAATTTGAAGTTATTTATAGCTTTTCGCAAGTTTGGTTCAGGCCCGATAGGATAGGGTAGAGGATATTAGAAGGAAATAGGACAAGACTTAACTTGAAGGTACCATCTCGACTGATGTGTTGAGGAAAAGTAATGGAAAACTCTGTCAGGATGGGCGGCCTCTAGGATTGTTCCCAGAACCTTCCAATTGCTAAACTAACATATACTAATTGTGCTACAGTCGTTCGGTAGGTGAAACAGAGAAATGCTATTGGAAACATCAGACAAATTGGTGGAGTTCTAAATTTTAAACCAGCAGTCTCCGATGGTGCAAAGCTATAATTGTGTGTGGAGGGAGTAAGCAGAGTTTTGAAGGTTTCTATAGATTTATGAAAGTATAAACATTTTAAAGTTGGTGAGGAGTGCTGACTGGCAGAATTTCTGAACAAGAAATATTCTAGGAACACCCCACACACACAAAC
This sequence comes from Lepisma saccharinum, assembly GCA_022664845.1. Lineage (NCBI taxonomy): Eukaryota > Metazoa > Arthropoda > Insecta > Zygentoma > Lepismatidae > Lepisma > Lepisma saccharinum. The sequence goes on from JAGDQP010033141.1 coordinate 12,272, forward strand.
GGGGAATATACCTGTTTTGATATGGTCGCACTTCCCCAGTTCCTTTCCGACTTCGGGGGCTATTTTTTATTCTTCGAATATGCCATAGGCAACCTCATGATATTTATCATGTTAAAAGAAGAAAATGTTGAACCAGTATCCTACCATTAAAATATTTAACTTTGCTCTTTCATTTTGCCAGAGGAGGGAATGATTTCCTTCTTTTCACTTTGCATATGAATGGTTTTTAAATTCGTTAACTTTTTTCAGGTTGCACGCCAAAATGCAGTGAAAATCATTAACGTATTTGCTCATTTTCAATTTGAAAGGAATTGAACTCTATGGGTTTATATCACATTTGCATAGATATATTCTATTTGACCGGAATTAATGAAAATCGGATTTAAATTAATTTTCTCTTGTAGAATTTTAAACCAGTTTCCTTATTTATTCTGTTTACTTTGGGGCATAGATAAATCGCAGCAGACTTAACAAAATGAATACAGACTATTTACTTTTCGGATTCGCTTTTAAAATATTCATGTGCATAGTTATTTCTCATGACTAACACACAACACAGTCACATATCATTTGTCGATCACAGCGCAAGCGGAGAAGAAAAAAATGTTTTCGTTGACAGTGTTCTGGAGCGAAGGCAACTCGTGCGCCCACAACGCAGCCCAGTAAGGAAATAACATGTGGTAACAGTGTCTATGATATTTGGCTAAGCATCCAATACAGCGGCTTTCCCTTCTTCTTCGTAGGCCGGCAAAATGAAAGATAGAGGTCGATACTTTCCCTATTACAAGTATAGGCAAAGGTACCTTCATAAAAATTTCAGCTCTTTAGCTCATACGATGTGGAAAATGAGTTTTTAGGTCCGCCATATTGGTTCCAAGATGACAACTTTTGAACATTTTTCTTATATTTTCGTAATCTACTCGTCAAAATACATCTATATATCAAGCTTCATGTTTGTACCTCCAATGAGGCAAAAAAGTTTCCATAGCGCCCCATGTTTTTCTTTTTAGTCATGCACATTAACAATATTTTTTAAAAAATATTAATTCATAAAACAAAGTGTCTTCAAAATGTTTCTAACCCTAGTCAATTAGGTTGCATATTCTATAACAAATACGTTTTATACTGTACTGAACGCCCCATGCTTCTCTTTTTAGTCATGCATAAACAAAATATTTTAACTTATATCCTTTTATTATAACGTACGTTTGTTTACCACGGTTAGTGTTTGTAGTTCCTACCATTTAGGTTGTGTATTCTATCAATCTGTGTTTCCCCGTATATCAAAAACTCCAAACAATAACAACTACTGATCTTTCTCATCTTTCTTAAAAAATAAAAACAAATTAGATCATGGTTGTGTTTCTTATCTTATAATGTTTTCAGCGCTATTCTTCTTATTCCTTTCCTATTTCAGGTTTTATTTCTCTGCTTCCCGTATCTGAAAATAAACAAATAAAATTGTAATTAATTTACTGCTAAAATATATTCGGGTTCAGAAACAAAAAGCGAGAATATCTGAAGCAGAACATTCAGGAGATAGAGGAAAACGGGAAGACAAATAACATCCCAGATCTATACAAAGGGGTAAACTCGTTAAGAAATGGTTGCCAGCCGAGGCTAGGAATGATTAGAAATGAACGTGGAGATCTTCAGGCTGATCCCACTAAAATTGTCGATGTGTGGAAAAGTTATTTCGACAAACTTCTTAATGTACACAACGGGGAACAAACAGACGAATTTGAAATCCATACCGCAGAACTGTGGATTCCCGAACCTAGCGAGATCGAGATCGAAATGTCGGTAAAGAAATTTAAAAACTTCAAATCACCAGGAATAGACAATATTCCAGCCGAATTAATTAAAGCGGGAGGAACGGCACTAATCAATTAACTACATAAATTGATAAGTGCTATATGGAGAAAGGAGGAGCTCCCAAAGGAATGGAAAACCTCAATAATAGTTCCGATTTACAAAAAAGGTGATAAATCGGACTGTAATAATTATCGCGGAATCTCGTTACTTCCAACCTCTTACAAGGTATTAAGTAATATTTTGTTAACACGCCTAAGTGTATACGTAGATGAGATAATTGGAGATCACCAATGTGGATTTAGAAGGAATAGATCCACGTTGGACCAGATTTTTGCCTTGAGACAAATTTTGGAGAAGAAATGGGAATACAATGGGACGGTTCATCAGCTATTCACTGATTTTAAGAAATCATATGATTCTATCAAAAGGGAAAAGTTATACAGTATCCTGATACGACTTGGAATTCCGAAAAAATTGGTTCAACTAGTGAAGATGTGTCTCAACGACCCCAGAAGCAGAGTACGGATAGGTAATATTATGTCAGATAGTTTCAAGATTTGCAACGGATTGAAACAAGGCGATGCCTTGTCCCCACTATTGTTTAACTTTGCGTTAGTATATGCGATTTTAAAAATTAAAGGGGACAAAAAGGGACTATCACTGAATGGTTTGTATCAACTGTTTGTATACGTGGATGATGTAGATTTAATAGGGGATGATATAGATGCACTACTAAGCAACACCGATGTCTTAGTAGAAGCGTGCGATGAGATAGGTCTACAGGTAAACATAGATAAAACAAAATGCATGATAACAAGCCGAAACACAGGGAATGAAGGAAATAAAAACATAAGAATTAAGAATGAGGTCATAGAGAAAGTAAACAAATTTATATACTTGGGAGCATACGTAACAAGCAAAAATGAGGTCACGGAAGAAATAAAAAGTCGCTTAGTATCGGGGAACGCATGTTTCTATTCAGTTCAAAAACTTCTAACATCGCGATTAATATCAAGGAAATTAAAATTAAAAATATACAGAACTGTTATTCTGCCGGTAATACTTTATGGTTGCTAAAGTTGGAGTACGACCGTAGCAGATGAACATAAATTACGTGTGTTTGAAAATAAGGTTTTGAGAAAGATATACGGGCCGAAACGCGACGAGATGACTGGGGAGGAGACTGCATAATGAAGAACTCCGCGGACTGTACGATTCACCAGATGTAATAATAATGAAATCGCGACGACTAACGTGGGCACGCCTTGTGGCTCGGATGGGGGGAAAAGCGCAGATTATATTCTATCCTGGTTGGAAGGCCGGATGGAAAGAGGCCATTGGGAAGACCTGGACGTCGTTGGGAGGACAATGTTAGAAGAGATCTTCGAGAAATAGGTGTTCGTGATGAAAACTGGCTTGATATTGCCCAGGATAGAATCCAATGGCAAATGTTTGTTATTGCGGCGATGAACTTGCGAGTTCCATAAGCTATAGAGTTAGTTAGTTAATTAGCTAAAATATATTCATATAGTTTTAATAAACGTTACATATCATATCACTTTAATTAAGTCTACACACAGGGTCAAAGGGAATATTATAAAAGCACTCATTAAGCTCAAGAACCACCTTTGCAAAATAGCTATTGTTCCATTATTTATCTGTAGCAGCCTAAGTCACAATTTAGTTCCCTCTGCAATTTATTGGCTTTGTCAACCAATTATTACCTAGTGTAACAGTGTCTATGGTCTTGTGAGAGGAGGAAGTAGGCTTTTTTATGGAGCCTAACATGTCACGACTAACTCTCTGAAGACTATACTCCATAAACAGTGACCAAGTTGGTTTCGGAAATGCGTAAGTATGCTTATAAAAAACGCGGTAATGTCATTAGCCTACAAACAATTGCAGAAAGACTATAAGGATGTGAATATAAAAGCGAGTTGCAGCCAGTTTAAAATTATTTTAGTCATGAATAGAAAGAAGAACATGCTGTATAAATAAAATTATATTGGTGAAAAACAGTTCAGGCGTTCCCACAAGCCACATTTTTGGCAGTTTGCTTTTTTAAGTTGTGTTCAGTTCTTTATAGCTTTCGCTTTATTCGAAGTACTTCAAACAGTGCTTGTCCTTGTACCAAATTACATTTCAAAAAGGCCAAATTATGCTAAAGGTATTTCGAAGTAGTCGAGATTATGTAAAGTTGTTTTTTTCTCTTTAAACTACATGCTACAAGTAGTCCATGTTAACACAAAGCGTAAAATACAAACATTTTTAATTAATTCTCATATTTAGTATACACTTGTGCAAGTTCCTTCCCAAGAAAACCTAAGCATGCTCTCTCCAATATGGCAAAATGTCTCTTTTATAGCTAAATATATCCCTTCAAGGTGGTACTTTAATGGCAAATTCTCAAAAAACAGGGGTTAAGAAATGTCTTACACACGTTTAGCCATTCAAAGCAACAAACACTTAGTACTAGGGCGAATTTTACTTAGAACAGTATTTTATCAAAGCAACTGGAAAATATTTCACACGCCCTTATTTTGTACAAAACACTGCACGGGTCAAATAATAGACGTAATTAATTTTAGGCGCTAGGCAAGTATAGCTACAAATAGAAGCGCCCAATTTGCCATATTATGGAGGTGAAAGAAGTTTTGTATTAGCGTAAAAACTTTGCACGTTTCTTAATTTTAAGACCAAAACGGCAAAATTTAAAAATAGGTGGTAGGGCAAGTAAAACCAAGCACAAAAAATTATGCAATGTCCTTCGTCCTTTTCTCCTTGAAATAATGCTACAAGTACTTTATGTGGTCGCAAAGCGTGAAATACAAACATTTTTAATCAATTCCCACATTTAATATACAGGTGTGCAAATTTAAGCAAGCTCTCTGCAATATTGCATTTTTCGAATTTTAATAACATCTCAAAAATTATGTTCTAATGTCTCTTTATCCCAAATACAAGCTCTTTACTTAAACTATAGCACTTTCCCCCTTCCCAATAACAAACACCACTTTTCTACTTACAGTGTGACCTATTCACATTTTTTACCCTGTAAATTCTTTTCTACGACACATTACAGTTGAAAAGAGTATTTTTCAACCTGAATTACATGCTATAACCCTTCGAAGCGGCATTTGCGGGCAAGTTCTCAAAACATGGGTTGAAAAGACGTCTCCACACACTTTTAGCCATTCAAAGCAACAAACATCTAATATTAGGGTGAATTCTACATAAACAGTATTTTACCCCATGCAGCTGAAAAACGTCTCACATACCATTATCATGTTGACTGTTAAAAAAAACTATATTCTGTACAAAACACTATAGCGTCCAAATAATTTTGCTAGTTGTGCATTTGGCTAGTCCCTGGCGCTAAACATGTGTAATCTCTGCTTTGCAGGCCAAAGCAACTATACTGTGGAAGCGAAAAGAAGTTTTGTATTAGCGTGAAAATTTGCATGTTTCTCAATTTTAAGACTAAAATGGTAAAAAAAAAGATTTGAATAGGTGGTAGTGCGCACAGAGGAGTAAGCAATATTCGACCGACTCGTATACTCAAAGCAAACACAACAAAAAATATATAATTTGAGGAGACAGCGGGGAATTTTACATTGGGGCTATATAGCTACATAATAATAGATGCATTCAATTCCAGTGGAAGCCCGTGTAATTTCGGTTTTAAATTTTGTATACTGTAGAATTGCGCTTTGTGTACATTTCATTCTCTCATTGTCTTTATTCTTTACCGAAGACATACAGTAGCAAAAATGCAATTTCGGTTTTTAAATTTTCCATACTGTAAATTTTCCATCTTAATGCCCTATTTCATTCTATTCTTTAGCGAGGACATACAGCAGTAAATACGATATCTGTTTTAAATTTCAGATACTTCAGAAATTAGTGCATGCATATTTTCACTTCCCTAATAATTAGCGAATACAATGCACAGACGACATGGATTAGCAAATACAATATTTTTGTTTTAAACCTCATATTTTGCCTTAATAAACACGCATTTTGCAGTTTCATAGTTCTGGGAAGCGAGTTTCATTGCATTACCAAGCTCGAATACTGCGAGTTTCTCAATTCTGGGGCCAAAAGAGTTGCTATATTTTTGGAAAAGGGTAGTTCGTAAAGAGAAGCAAATTTCACATTCTGAATTACCTATTTCAAATAACATAATTTGCAAGTTTCTCAATTCTCCCTCTAAAATTCGACAAATTCATAACCACCATATCTTGAAAAGCGACAATAGGTAGAAAGAAGCAAATTTCACATTCAGCATTACCGACTTCGAATAATATATAATCTGCAAGTTTCTCAATTTTGCGCCTAAAATATTAGAATTCAACAAAATTCAAACCGCTATATTTTGGAAAGTGTAGGTGGAAGAGAGAATCATATATAGATTCAGCCTCGCCGACCCAAATAACATATAATTAGCGAGTTTCTTATTTCTACGTCTAAAATGTTAAAATTTGACAAAATGGGAACGCCATATTATGGAAGTAGGAAGGGTTATTTTCTTATTCTGCATTAACGTGAACAAAAATAATATAATTTGAGGTTTTGATAATTCTGGCACTAAAAGAGCAAAATTCAAAAATTCGAACTATTATATTTCGTCAACGTCAACAGCTAGAAACATGCTGTTTTTATATTTAACATTCTCGTGACTAAACTAAATTGCGTTATATGTTTTATACTTCTAGGACCATGGGGGAGAAGTTAGCAAACTGACATCAAATTTGATCTTTGACCTCGAGGTCACCACTTTTTTCACAAATATTAGTTAATACTCCATACCAAATGTGCAAAACAGAATTTCAATATGTCTATCCGTTTACGAGATATACACGGTTCAATATTTGAACTTTGACCTCGACGTCACCACTTTTTTCACAAATAGTACTTAATGCCAACTTACCAAATGTGAAAACACAATTTCAATATGTCTAGCCGTTTACGAGATATATTTTACCTTTGCCTAGGTTATAGAGTGTGGTATAGAAACTAACTTCAAATGTCTGTTAAAATCTATGCTATGTTAAGTAGGGGTTGGAAAAAAGTGCACGTAGTATTTTATAAATAAGGGGTGTCCCGTAGCCTCTGTGTTGTGCTTGTATACCCGTTGCCTATGTAATCTCTGCTATGTTAAAATAGGGGTCGTAGCCTTTTATAAATGTGGGGTTAGGTAATTTCTGCTATGTCAAATAGGGGTAGAAAGGGTTCATGTGGGGGGTTAAATAGCATAAGTAGCATATATTGCTGCTATGTTCAATAGGGGTTGGACCATCGCTTCGTAGCCTTTTATGCAATCTCTGTTATATTAAATAGGGGATAGATTGTAGCCTTGTCTTTTTTTCATCATAATCTACCAAAATCCAGAGTTTGGTGATAATCCAAAAAATATTTGGCAATTAGGAACTAATAGGCTCCCCTATACTATGGCTCGTCGTAGTCTTTAGCAGATACACCACGGCTACTGGGGAAAATAGTCTGCTATAACCACATATTGCATGTTCTGTATGCCTTCAGGACTCTACAATATGGCTCATAGTCTTTTATGTAATAGATTAAATTCACAACCACCTTAAATGAGGGTTAGTCGAAAAATAGCCCCGTACTCTTTTATAATGTGAATTAAATTTAATAAAGCTGCATTTAATATGTCTAGCCGTTTTACGAGATATATTTGACCTTTGCCTAGGTTATAGGGTGTGGTATAGAATTTGACTTCAAACTGTTATAATTTCTGCTATGTTAAATAAGGCTTCGTAGTCTTTTATAAAATTTCTGCTATGTTAAATAAGGGTTGCAAAATAAGCCTCGTACCCCCATATCACGAAATTTTGAACTGGTCTAAGCTCTGCTATGTTAAATAGGGGTTGGGAAAAAAGTGACGTAGTCTTTTATAAAATAGGGGTGGACCGTAGCCATGCTATGTTAAATAAAGAATAAATCGTAGCCTTGTGTACAATGTGTGGTTAAATCTCTGCTATGTTAAATAGGGGTCGTAGCCTTGTGCACTATGTGGGGGTGTAATGTTGAATAGGAGGTCCGTAGCCTTTCATAGCGTTGTAGAGTAATTTCTGCTTTATTAATTGGGGGGCGCCATTAAAATATATATTCATTGCATTTTATGCCAACTTAAATAGGGGTTGAAAAATAGGGTTATACTCTTTTACAAAAAAAATAATACTACTTTATTTACAATTAAAAATAAGGATCATAAAAGAGAATAAAAAGTACCAAAATCTAGTTCCAAGAAAGTAAGCAAATTTCGTTCCAAAACTCATGACACCAGGTATCGTACATCCCTGGAAAATTCACTCCTGGCTATCATCAAGCCCTGGAAAAAAGGGGCATTTTTTAAGAAAGTGCGGTCAAGTACCTCACATCCACTTGCCCCTCATGGTATCTGAATAATGAATAATGCAAGCAGTTCATTACATTCTCTTTTGTACATGTACTGAGAAAATGTGGAAGTACCCAGGTTACCTTAGATTAAAAGACGAGCATGATTCACTTAGATTGTTTTATCGGTATAAATGTTGCGAACTTTGTCAATTTAAATGAGGGAATCAAATTGAGCATAGACAATGCAGGTGATGGAATCCTGCAGAGCTTCACTGAAACCTATTTTCAAGTTGACAGGCGCATCTCTGACAACATCCTAAGTAGAGTCGTCCAGCGTATTGGAAGGAGATACAATCCATGCGAAAAGAGTATAACCGCTTGGATATTCATTCAAAGTAATGGTA
>JAGDQP010033142.1:0-20853 GCA_022664845.1 Lepisma saccharinum
TTAAGATATTGATATATTTTGGTAGCTTCAGCACTAATTTATAGCAGCTCTTTTTTCATGATTAAATCATAAGATATCTTCTAATAATGTTCTTTAGAACTCTTGTATTTAAAAATAATTACCTATTTCTTTTACCTACTACTAGGTAGGTACCTAAAATAATTACCTACCTAGTAAAATAAATGTGGGTTTTTACGTTCGACAATCGTATACATTTTATTGAAGGCTAGTGAAGCATTTTTCAAGAACTTAAAAGCACATGAATTAATAGTGCTCGTTCAACCATCTGTTAACAATTTAACGTACTACTTGTAGCCCGTGAATGTATTGAATAGTTTTAATATGTCATTGTAAAAAAAATAATAAAAACATGTAAGAAACAAAAACGTAAATTCGAACTTTTACAACAAGTTACTTTTGCGTTTCGTGAAGTAAAATAAAACACGGCCTTTGATAGGATTCGAACAACCTTAGGTGAAAGTATAAAAAGTTAAAAGTTGCATGCGTCAACCAATTGCGCAAAATCGTCAAGACATCAAAAATGACACAAACCAGCGATAAGAAGAGCACTGCAAGTTAAGACTGCCCCCTGTCATTGTTTCGAGCAATTTCTGTTATTAAAGACATGTTTTGGTGTTTTAACTCATTGAAGTGTGTTCTGCAGATTTGTACATTAATTATTTCGTTAAGCGATGGTGTAAATGTTTTTTGTCTTTTTTGTTTTTTCGTCTTCAAACTTCTGAATAAGGAACGTAACATAGGGAGAAGCATATAGCTTCGGAAATAGTACGAATTGATTACGTCAAACCAATCAGAGGATGATTTTCGTTGTATGACGTAGGAGATTGAAATCTCAGTTTTTCATGCTATATTTCTACGTAACGGAAACCCATAGCGCTGAAATTTCAAAAACATTATATATTATTTAATCTGATGTACACAAAAAAGTGTAAAATATATAAGGACGGTGAAAACGGAAAAGTCCATTGGCCCTCACACCGTGAGTTGAATGCGAATGGAGATCAGGCGAAGGTCAGTTGTCGGTGTGGGTATAGCCAACATACTACCTGGTTGTGGCAGTTCAGTTACACCGTGAACTTGCGGAAGGACAGAGTGAACATGGGACCTCCACAGAGCGTCATAAGGGCGTGTATGCTGTACAAGTTCAAACTGGGGTCAAACGCAGCTGCAGCGAGGCGGAAGATATGCCAGGCCTTTGATGAGGGTGTCGTGACTACGCAGACAGTGCAGCGGTGGTTTACCAAGTTTAAGAACGGTGACGAAACACTCGAAGATGCACCACGTGCAGGAAGACCAACACAGGTACCAAATGAAAATCTTCAGGTAGCAATTGAGGCGAAAAGTGGCCAGACATGTGAAGAGCTGGGAACTTCAGTATGAGTGGAGAAACCATTCGGTAGCACCTCCATCAACTTGGGAAGCACTACAAGTTGGGTCGATGGATCCCACATGATTTGACTCCGGGTCAGAAGGCAACGCGAGCAGACACCTATGTTTCTTTGCTGTCTCGTGTGAGGAAGGAGCCAATTCTGGACAGGGTGTTGACATGTGATGAGAAGTGGGTTCTGTACGAAGCTCCACGGCGCCGTCATACTTGGTTAGCATCCCATGAACCGGTTCCAAAACAGCCGAAACCAGCACTGCACGAGAAGAAGGTCCTCCTGTGTGTTTGGTGGACTGCTCGCGGCATCGTGCACTGCTACCATCTGGTCAGAGCATCAATGCAACTGTGTACTGTCAGCAGTTGAGCTGTGTTCAACAAAAACTCAAAACTCTGGAGCCAGCACTTCTCAATAGCAAAGAGGTCCTCCTGTTACAGAACAACGCTAAGCTCCACGTGGCTAGGATGACCAGGGACACCATTCTACGCCTTGGATGGGAAACACTATTGCATCCGCCATACTCACCGGACATTGCACCGTCCGATTTTCACCTGTTCCATTCCTTGGACAATCACCTTGGGGGGACGCCAGTTGAAATCCCTAGTAGAGGTGCAAAATGCACTTGATACCTTCTTCGTTTCACGGCCCACCAAGTTCTACCGCGATGGAATCCATGTCTTTCAAGAACGTTGGCAGAAGGTCGTCATCGATGCTGATGGGGACTTTTTGATCTTCCAGGTACGTCTTAGGTGACATATCAATGTTGGAAGGTGGTGGGTGAAAAAGCGACAGAACTTTCTTGCTTACCTTTATACCTACCGAGTGCTAGAACCTAACATACATGATAATTATAAATTAAAGAATTTTCTTTATGTGTCTTTTTCCTCGGGTCGTCACTGGTCCCATAATTAAGCTCATCATTTAGTTAGGGAATGGTAGAATGTAAGATACATGGAAATTTATTATTTAAAGAATTTTGTAATGCGCCTTCTTTTTGCCAGGGTCATCCCTTGTTCCTTAGTTGAGCCTATTTTTAGAGACTGTAAAACCTACGATAGATGAAAATTTATAATTAAAGAATTTTATAATGCGCTTCCTTTCTGCCAGAGTTATCCCTGCTGCCATAGTTGAGCCTATTTTTTAGAAACTGGAAGAACCTAGGATAGATAAAAATTTACAATTTATGAAAAATGTAACGCCACCCCTTTTTTGCCCTGGTCGTCCCTGGTTCCATAGTTAAGTCTAACTTTAACTAGAGACTGTAAGAATACATGGAAATTTATAACTTAAAGAATTTTTCTAATGAAACATAGGACGCCCCTTTTCTACCCGGATATGAAATACGTTACTGGTCTCATAATTGTGTCCACCATTTAGTTAGAAACTGTAATTTAAGATACATAAAAATTGACAATTGAAAGAATTTTGCAATGTGTCCGGGTATGAAATTCGTCACTGCTTTCCTAAATGAGGTCTTGGATTATATACTATTAGAAAAAAGGAATTGAAATTACTTTTATTCATTAAATTAGAGTATCGGGAAATACTTCTTTGAATACTTGAAGCCCTTCCATACCATATGTACATTAATAGAAAAGTAAAGAGAAGGAGTTTGGTTGATAGAGGAAAGATTTTGATTCATAAACTAATTGCAATTGAACTCAACACATCTATACTTGAAGATCAGAGAATAAAACAGATAAGTACTTACTTGTTCACTGCTAAACTTAAACTAAGACCGATTGCGTATACAGCTTCGATAGAAGCATTGACTTTGTCGAATTCTAGTAAATTCTATGAACTAAAATTTAAAAAATGTCTCACTTTAGCAGTGTCGGATATATAAAGTGCGATCAGTTATATGTTGTTTTTATTTCCTTCTTAGCGGCACCGCTTTGTCATCAGTCTGCAATAATATTGGATGACAAGTGTTCGTCCCCGACCTCCTTTTTGTAGGATTCTAGTATATTCTAACAAGTAAATAAAAGAATGTCCCACTTTAGCAGTACCAACAGTTATGTGTTGTTGCCATGTCCTTCTTAGCGGTGCCGCTTTGTCGCTAGTCTATATTGATATCCAACTAAAAAGAGAAAATAAGTTATTCTTGAAAAATAGTACTGTTAGTAATTAGTCCTAGACATCTTCAACAGACATAGATATCCTTCTCTAATAACAGATTACAAAAGTGATGCCAATCTTCTGAGGCGGTTAGTGTCGCAGACAGCATTTTTTTTAGTAGAAAATAAAATGATGCCGGTTGAGATGAAGAAAGTAAGTTGTTTGAAAATAATACTGTTATGTTCTTGTGATCCGGTTTTATTCTTCAGAGATCTATGATAATTGTTTGAACTAAATAAAATGTGTTGAAGAGACATTTTTAACTAGGTTAGCATAGGGGTCAAAGGAAGTAGTTCACTTGTCACTTTATGTTTGCAGATTGGAAACTGTTCAAATAATTTTAATAGGTAAATTGAGGCTATATCCTAGAAATTATTCAACAGTTTAAATTATTGTTCCGTTTTTCTAACCTTGTAATATCTGTATATAGAAATGAGTAAAGGGGCACTTATTTCTCAAGAAACATACACAGAATAGACAAAGTCAATGACTCATTCAATTACATATCGTTTGTAGATTATAGCTAAAATACAATATCATGTCCAGGTCACCGCTGGGCTGAGCTATGGGAGTGCAAGGTTCCCATAAGAAATACATAGGGAATGGGGTGACATTCTGTCAATAATTGACAACTAATATTAGTGTTCATTCCATACTTTTTGGGGTCGCTGAGATGAATAGTGATAGTTGAAATACTTTACAAGCTCAAGTTCATACCCCACACAAGGGGTTGGGGCGGAAAGGGGTGAAATTTTAAAAATAATCGAAAACGACCGATACAAACGTCGAATTCATACTTTAGGAGGTCGCCGACTGAGTTCAACGCTAACACTAACACTTTCGATGTTCTGAAGGTCCAAGTTAAGCCCCACCCCACGGGGGGTGGAAAGGCGTGACATTTTAAATTATATAATCATATTTATTTTTCTTTAAAATGAAGAAGAGAAGTATACAATTCTATTTACAACGTAGTTTATTTTTTTGTTTTATTATTTGTTTCACATGTTTTACTACAATTTGATCATTATTTTTTTCAAATGAACAGTATTGAATTTTGGTATGATATTTACCTCCTTGACAGTAAAGTAAATAAAGACTATACAAAATAATCCACAAAGGGTGGATGTATTATCTTGAACCTGAATATTGTTATATTGATACAATTTACAATTTCGTTTTAAGAACGTTATAATTTGTTTAGGAGGTGGTCTTGCAAAGGTATCAAAATAAACTCCCCTTGCATTTTCGTTAGTATAAATTACAGTCCAATGACTTCCTCCACTTGAGGAAGAACTTAAATTAACAATAAGTGCTGCTGGAAACTGTACACGAACAGGTAATGTATTAATGGCATAAATGCCAGTCAGTACACTTGCAGATAAATAATCACGTAAAATCACCTTCATCAGCTGGTCCGTCCACATTGTTTGTTATAGGACTTGGAATACATACACACTTATTTTGATTTAACACTGATAAATCAAGTTCATAAAATTTAATATAATTTGCATAAGTCTATCCTCTTTTTACAGCACATCGGAAATAGGAGAATCTATGCAAACAATGAACACACTGTCTTGAGGGATATGCCAATTGAGAAAAGTGAGGACACTTTAATTCTTCTTCTGGGTTGATTACACTTTTACCAAGGATAGATTCGAGAAAAAATTGTCTTGTTTTCCCGAAAGTGTACACTACACTACTGTGTTGAGTATATTTGGTAATCACACTTTTAACTTCCCTGTAGGAGGTATCACCATCGTTCCAGTGGAGACCGTAGAGATGCTGAGACAAGTAATCGTTACGTAATCGCAAGGCTGTTGTCAACTGGGAGTAGGGGAATGGAGGTTTAAAAATCCAACTTTCTGATCAATCCAAGTCAGGATTGATAACAAGTTCTTTCAAGACTAACCTTTCGTGTTCGTCCTCGTCATTTTCACCACGTGTGAAAGCAGAGAAGTGTATAAGAACCCGCATCGTGACTGAATGAGATTGAAATTAAAATGTACCATCGGTATATACGTTTCTATTTTGATCAATTTATATAATCGAATCAAACTGAGCATACACAATACACGATACAGACTGTACTAGTGCTTGGCTAAAGGATATTTTTATATTAACAGGAGAGTCTCTTACAACATCCCAAGTACAATCATCAATGCTTTCTGTAGGAGACAGAATAAATGGGAAAATGGTATAACAATGTGAAAAATCATGAGAAGTAATATGTGCAGTATTTTGATGAAAGATCCCAGTACCAGAAAACAGGGTGAAATAACTTTGAATGAATAATGCTCTTTCAAAATCAGGGGTTAGGGGAGTGGGTGGATAGAGTTTGGAGCCTACCTGAACTTGGCAATTTGTTGAGATTGAAATGTTCAAACTGAAGAGGGTTCAGATGATATTTACCATTCATTGTTGTATTTGCTATCAATCCAATGACAAGGTTTTTCGGTACACCACCCAAAACTCAGTTATCAATATTAAATGAAGTTACATTTTGTGGAATAGTAATGATTCGAGTTTCCACTCTAGTGAGTGGTGATTTTGCAGTATTACCGTGTAAGAATTTAAATAAAGAGACAAGTCAGCAGAAATAGTAAGACGACGTGCATATAATACAACTTCTTGTAAGACAACTTTAAAATTTGAATTGTCAGCAACCATTAAGCAAAATTAATCTTTATTGAAACTTAAACAGTTTTATACGCAAACTTACTTTATTTGGAAGTATACGATCTGAGTTAGCAATATCTGTAAACACACGTCCAAACATTTTAAAAGGAGCACTACCATTAGCAATTTGCATTCTTTTACGAAAAAAAGCATTATTTTCATCGAGAGTATTAAGTTGTCTAGCAGTATCTTTATGCCATAACGCACATGTGAAATGAGTTTTCGAAGCATCTTCAGAGTAATTAAGTTTGATTCCAAGAAAGCTCGAATAGCATATGAGCCAGAAGAGGAAGAAATTAATATATCATTTAAATATACATTGACTTGACTGAACATAGAATGAAGGAAGTTATTTACTGGTGCTACTACATTAGTTTGCACTGCAGGTTGATCGCCTTCTGCTGGTTTATATACTTCTAAGTTATCACCATTACCGTTGTTATTTTACAATATACATACAAGTACAAGTATGCAATATGAATATATTCTCCAACACCCCTTGGAATCACAAATTCAATGAAGTCCTCTGAAGTAAGTGTAGAAATAGGATGATACGAGAAGACTCAATAGCAGTTTGAGTCATGGGGACAATTTGCAAATCAAATTCATTAGTACAGCACTCTTTACTTGATGGTGAAAGGAAAGACATTTTATCACCTAACTAAAGATATCCCTTTCACGATAAGATTTTGTCTTGTTCTTTTTCTTCTTTATCTTGTTAATAATTGGTGGTTCAATACTTTAGGAAGAAGAGCTTTTCGTTTACGTGCCCGTCGTCTACCACTACCTCTGAGTAGCTGATTAAGTTTATTTTTGGCTTTTGTTCTTAAAGATGAACCAGCCTGATGAACTCTACTTTTAACTGATTCTTTAAATGGACGATTGTCTAATACATCTCCTGCAACTTGCATTCCTGTTTGTAATGTTTGTCGACCAACTGCCTTAGCTCCTTGTTTAATAAGTGGCATAGCAAATCGAAAGAGACCACGAAATAATCCCCCTAATCCATGTCCACGCTGATTAACTGGTCCAGCAAAATAAGGGATCCCTCTACCATGAAGTGGAACTTTCATTTTCACGAGTGTTGTTGAAAGTGAAGTGTTATGGTCAATGTCCCTGATGCGAATGAGATATTTCGTCCTGTGTGGTCCTTTAGTAATATTTCAATTGTATCAAATGAAAGTTTACTTAAAGGAAAATAATGTACATTCTGAAATGTTTTTGTCTGTACTTTAGCGTGATTACTATCAGACATGGCTACAATACGTAGTAAGGGTGCTTTTGTATCACCTACAAATTGAAGTTGTATATGGTCAGTTTATACAAATACTTGATCTCGGTACCCAATGTCAATGTAAGGCTGTTTGTGAGCTCGTTTTGATTTTAAAAGATTAATACCATGTTCAAAACCTAATTGTAAAGCAAGTATGGGTGAAAGATATAGTGATTTAATGTTTCCATTCGTTTTAATAGTAACAGTATTTGAAAAATCAAACTAAATTAAAGTTGGAGTGATTTTATTCATAACCTCTAACAATGACGGTATCGAAGAATAATATCCTGGTGATAATTTATATTTTATATTATCCTCATCTACTGTTTCATACCACATAATATTTTTACCTTCAATTACATTATAGCAAGTTAAGGGGATATGAATTTCACTAAGTCCTACCATCCACGATGATTCATTAAGAAGAATATGATGATTTAAAATATTTAAAAAATGTGATGGATGATTATTGCTATACGTATTTGTACTAGCATTCGAACTAAATGTAATGTAAAAACTATCATCCGTACTTTCGGAAATCATTTCTTCCGCTTAAAGTGAAGTGTAATGTTCGAAGTACCAAATTGAAATGGTAAGTTTTCTCCCTGTTCATCTTCTAAGTCAACATGTAGAGTATCAAAATATTTTTTCTACTTTAACATAGTGTGAACGATCAACTACAAAAGAATGCATTTTACCATATTGATATTCAAAGAAACTAATTTTGCGAAGGAGTTTACCAAGGATAGGTTGATCTTTTACAATGTCGAGCAAACAATAATTTTTTGAGAAGAAATATTATAATGGAGGTTACATTCAAATGGTGCACTAACATTGATATACATAGGTTTCCGTTTTTCTGACTCCGGTTGAAAATGTAATTCTGCTATTTCTACATGAGGATTATTTGAGAATCCTAACAAATTTTGTAAACTACTAGTCATTCTCACAAAATACTGTTTTCTGTGATCTCGTTTATATTTCATGAAAAGTTGATTTTTATCTTTATCATGGTAAAGTGAAAAAAAATATTATCTTTTTCAATATTGTCAGCATGACCTTCCTTTTGAATATTTTCAATTATAACGGAAGAATCTTCAGTTTCTGCTTGAATTTTTATATGATGAATACTAATTAGTAATACTCCATCAAGTTGTAGGTCTTCTAAAATAGACTTTTCTTGATTAGATTTAGTATACTTTGTGATAAGAGGGGTAATGAAACAATACGTGAAGTTGAATCATAATATCCGGCATAAAAATTAACTTCGTAACGCAATTCACTTTTACCATTAATATGAACAAGTACTTGTTCTTCCTTTGGAATATTATAAAACTCCATGGTATACAAACATTACTTAACCCTACCAACCAATTTCCTTCTAAATGAATGGGTTGACATAACTTTGTGGTATAAGATGAAGTCTTATTTTCAAAAATATTATTACCCACATTTGATGATATCGTCACGTAGAATTCATCTTACTGCTCAGAAGACATCATCATGATGGCTGAACAGATTTCTGTTTAACCCATACTGGGGGGATATCCTAGCCATTTCACATATATCCAACCCTTTCTACGTTTTCATACCTTTTCTATTAAAAATATTTTATTTTTTCCCACAATCACCGCTTGCAATTCTTGCGTGTAAAAGATTCCTTTGATGACGTCTCCATTCCAATCTTAATTTTGTATGTTAGCGGTGTATTTTGAATACAACGATCTACAATAAATATTTCCTCATACCATTTTGTTAAATATCCCTTTTCTAATTTATGTTTATATTTACTAATACGAACATAATCACCCTTTTGAAATTTACATTAACTTTGAACACGTTTTCTTTTTCCATATAATGTTTGTCATACTTGATTTGTATCATCTACATTAACTTCTATAGGAGCAATTTTAATTCTGGAATGTACAGTGTGATTGTAACTATGTATAAGATCATAAAGAACATGAATGTAACGATATGTGTTTTCAGAAGTAAAGTAGTTGTAATTTTTTTTCTTTTAAAGTTCGAATAAACCTTTCTACGATTGCAGCTTTCATTTCTGAATGTACACTATAATGATTTATACGATACTTTTCGAAAACACGTTTTACATGCTGATGATAAAATTCCGTTCCTAAATCAGTTTGACAATGTAGTAGAGGGGAACGAAACCTACTTAAAATATTTTCAAATGCTGTAGCATGCTGTAGGCCTGTTTTATTTTTTACCAGAATACAAGTTGCAAACCTACTAAATGCATAAACACAACATAAGAGATATTTATAACCATCATTATATGTTGCTACGTTTTGCATATTTGCTAAATCCATTTCCAATAATTTATTTTGCCCGCTTACGTGATATATTTTCCGTGTAAAATTTTTACGAACAGGGATATGTAAATTATATATATTTTGTGAAGCCAACTACTTTTTAATTTTATTTCTATGTAAACCAGTCTTTCGTTCTAATTTAGAAATGCTTCCGAGATGTGTCGGATCTCAATATGTATAATACAACTATTATAGTGACATACTTGAAACTTGTAGTGTTTATAATTTTTAAAAATATTTTTTAAATTATTATTCTTACGTTTACTACTTTTTTCTTTTCGGAAATAATATTTTTCGTTCTCTGTTTGTTTTCTTTAAAAAATGAAAGGAACAATACTACTAACAGCTCCGGCACCAAATTGAAAGTTGATTAATTCATTGGGAACATTAATATGTCTAGGAAATTACTTAAATACATTAAGACCTACAGCATCTTTTGACGTACGTTTTCGAATAACGTCATGAATGAGATCAATAATATTTGATCCTGGAAGTGTGTTATTATCAATGCTTACTACACCACTCTGATCCCAACTAATACGATTTGAACTCAGGAAGAGATTTAATAATGTTGATGTTTTTCTCACTAGCATTTTTGGCACTTTTCTAAAATTAATGAAATTAAAGGTTGTGATTTTGTATTAGTTCCTTCCTGATCAAATAGGAGTATTGCAATAGGCTTTGGAGCTGGGGAGAATGTTCTAAGTATCTATGTAGTGCTTGTTTGTATAATTTCCATTTTGCTCCATTGAAAGATCAGTACGATTTAAAATATCAGACATTTCTTGATCTAAACGTTCTTGTTGAGAACTGCAACTGTTGTAGATCATTGAAGAAACGAGTCGAAACATCTTCAGGTACGAGTATCATTTTATGAAATTGTGAGTAGGACATGTTAACTTCTAAATAAAGTTCCAGCCACAGCACTTAAAATGGGTCCAATTAGTAAAGGTAGTAATGCTCCACCCTCTTGGATTAACAGTTTACGTTTACCTTTTATACTTAACATTTGAGAGAGAGAGCACGTAACGTCTTTTTATGACGACGTAGTCTTTGTTTCTGATGATGAGAGAGTTTGATGTTACCCTTTAAAAGATTTTTACCAACTTGAGCAACAGTTCGAATTAAGTTTTTAGATGGGTGTTGAAGTAATTTTTTACGCTTCCTTCCCATACACTTGCAAAGAGAACGGAGCTCGTTGTAATGATGTTTTTAGTTTGACATCCTTCTAACGACTAAAGAGAAGTTAGAGTATTCGGACGCTTTTCATGTGTGTACACATGCATAGTTTCACCAGGAAAAATATTTGCTCGAATTCGCAAAGCATCATTAACTTTTTGTGTTTAATAAAAAGTAGATATGCCTGCGGTAACGCAATACCCTTTTCAAAAACCTCTACAACACCCTTGCTATGATGAGGCATAATTTGTCGAGCTAAATACTGAATTTGTAATTTATTTCTTGGATTTTTAAAAATTATGATATAGTGACTATTTGAAGAAACGTTGCGAGAATTCTTCCCTTTAGGAAATAAGTTTTGAACTGTAAAGATAACAGATAATTTTTTATGATGTGCGTATTTCGTAAACAAATTACTAACGTCTCCATTTTTTATTCATTAAATCGTTTAAAATAATTAAAGTATTCGACTCAATTTTAAAATTATTCATATTCCTTTAACAAATCGAATTTTAGAAAGGGAGGGTGAAAGAATTGGTACTACCGCACCATAGCACCCAATAACTTGTTTGAAGTAGGTAGTGAACATTTTATCCCTATGTAGTAATTTTGTTACAAAAGTAGTTTTCCCTAAAAGGGATGGACCGCTGATTATTATAGTCGAAGGGAGTTGAAAGGGGAACATCTTGATATCAATTGAAATAATGCTCTGAAAACATTTCCTATTATATCATGCTGAAGGGAAGACGCACAGACACACACACATACACAAACACACATACACACATGTATACATACATGAAAAAAGTGGTCAAAATTACGCTTCTCGTCGTTTAAAGCCATACGGGAGTGTGCGAGAGTCATCTTTGTCATTTTTCTTTTAGGTCTCTTTTATTTTTTACAATTTGAAATGTCTTATGTTGAGGTCTGCTTACAATTTTGTACCCAGGCAGCCTTCTGATTCTTTTTTGGTTAGTCACAACTTTCTTTTCATATTTCTCCTTTACTAAATTATAAAAATGGTCAAAATCAATCACTTTTCGCTCCCGTTCATTTAAAGTAATACCCCTTATCTTACAAGTGTGTGTAAACTTTTCTTCATTTTCCCTCAATTACTTTTATTTAAACTATAATTTTTCGGTCCCAACCCCACAAATTTCCGAATCACCCACCCGAGTTCGATCTCATTAGTGACTTCACCCAAATAGTTCCCACTAAGCAGCCTGAGTGGTTGATTCCTTTTTTACACATACATAATAGAGCCAGTGTCACCATAGACTAGAAATTCAATACCTGTAGCCTCCATGAGTTCATATAGTCTAAGTCTGGCCCTGGATGATATAAAAGCAGCTAAAATAGGATTTGAAAAGGGATATGGTCTATTTGCATTTTCACAGTCTTTATATGTTACTACGAGTTTGCTTTGCCCAATAGGAACAACGGATTTAACTTGTAAATGCGGCCCCTAATGATTTCTAAAAATGAGTGGGCATCAGATACAACCCTGGTCTGAGGTAAATCTGTTCTCTGCCCCCACTTCCCAAACAAAACTTTAAAATAGTTTCGCGATATACCTCAGGCGAGCATTATAACTGATTTTATCATACTCGAGCGCTATTCCTTCATGTTAAGCATAATCTCGAATGTAAGACTGTTTTTCCACCTCAGTCTTACATTCAGAGGGAAAGCCACTAGCTTCCTGCTTTATTTTCAGGAAAGTGTTTACACAGTTCTTGAAAACTCCCTCAGTCATTTTAAACTCCCAAAATTCATATGTTTTAAGAACTTTGTAGCCCTTTTTAATAACTTCATGTAATTCAGTAAGGCAAAATGTCCCGACGAAGCTCCGTTGTTCCTCATCATGATGACATTCCCCTTTCTCCATTGCATCCATACATAGCCGAAAAAGTACAAACACTAGACATTTGTTTGCATTGTATGGAAGGATCGGAATGTCTAACTTTTGTGGAGCTAAAACCTTGCAGAGTACAACACCATGGATATCCTCTGGCTTCGGGATATGTTTTCCTGTCTGAATAATAGGCTTCGCAGTAGGAAGAGGCTTCTTCGACATTACCCATTGATAGAGAGAAGTGATATCTACGTAGGGGATTTGCTGATGGTTTGTGCATTCATACAATGCACGAAAACATTCAGTTCTCCCTCCCTTAAAACTTTCCTTAGGAATAAGAAAACCCTCAATTTCCTTACATTGCGCTTTAATGAAATACCGAATGTCAGGGGAATTTCGTACTTGCTCATTCGACTGACATTCCCAGATTTCAATAACTTTTAAACCACACTTTTCTAAATACAGTTTCCGAATCTTTGTTCCCTCATACCTCTTTTGCAACGTCACTTGTTCGTTATCCAAGGATAATAACGAAGCTGTTGAATACAGGTATGACCATGCCAATAGCATCCATGGTACTCATAGGCTGTACTATTTTTCTCGTCATATCCATCCAATTTATATTTACGAAATGGTACTTCGCCCCCATTAGCAAGAGTTCGAATTTTAACATTTGGGTCAAGAGACTCCATATACTTCATCCATTGTAAAGACCTTTTACTAAAATGACTGCCGTATTGGAATCCCATTGGAGGAATGACGGGGATGGTATTCTCTGGTAGGTATAAAGGGCTTAAACATTGCATTCCACAGGCAGCTATAGCAGAAGTCTCGAGAAAACATTGAATAGAACCTGTTTTAACTTAATAGAAACTTAATCACAGCTTGTGTGAGAAGAAAAACATAGTTGTTGCAATACTCGAGCATTTTTTTTCTACATGTTGAACGTCTTATCGTTCACGGTATCATACCACTCGCGAAGAGCCTTCCTTTCTTCCTCAGATTTGTAATCCAGGTCATAGAAATCGATGTGAGGCTATGATCCTACCAGATTCTCGTTACCTTTGGTATTAAATAAGAACGGAAAGTTGTAATCGCATTGTTTTCGGTAATTTTGATAACTTTTCCCCTAAAAACAAAAAGCTGTCCTTAAAAGAAATATTCCCGACCGACAGTTGAATAATTTTCTGATCTTGTGCAGTAATATTAGGGGAAAAGTTTTGTTTTTCGATAAGATCCCTTGCCACTAGTAAAGCATCAACACGGGAACTATTATGTGCAATTCCCACCACTCTCTAAAGCTTTCGACCTTGATTAAGGACGTTAGTGACAAATGCTTGCATGTCATAAAAGGCAAAGTCTCGATCACCTTCTGCATTACCACATACATAATATTTATACTCCAATTCCTTGTCCTTACATTCATGAAAGCGATGAGAATCACAAATTAAGTTTGACTGATGCTCACTTTCTCCCTTTTCAATCTTTGCTAGTATTTGAATTTCTACATCAAAAACAACGTACAAGAAGTTCTTAATAGGCTTCTTCTGTAACTTCTTAACGAAAGAAAAGTGCATCGGTTCAACATGCGTCAGACATATATTACAAAATAGTGGTTAGTTTTTCGGCGACGAGAATCTATTGTAACTCCACACTTTGGGCAAAGCTTCACGTAGGAACATAGGGACCTACGATTCTCTTCCGTGCTATGGGTGCGATAGCACGAAAGAGTAGGAACTGTTCTGAAAAAATAATCGCGTTGAATATTACTCTCATCATCATCATCCCTAGCGATATGTCGCTCCTCACATATTTCGCATTGATACACCTGTGGTCAACACGATTATGATAAGGGGTAAGAAAATCAGAACAATACCCCCTTTTATCGAGAAAGGTTTTGTAGAAGAAATCACTGCGAAGTGATGGTTTTCATAAAACAGGAATAGCTTTTCAATAGAAAAGGCACTCTGCCCCCGATACCATATAGTAAAATCCCTTTTCAATGGAGTGCATACAAAAACAACAATTTGGTAATTATAGCCAAAATGAGCTTGGAGCTTATCCAATTCCTCAATACCCCCACCATTTTTCCCTTTCAGGTCAACAGCTGCAGCTTCACATAGCTCTTTACCTTTCTTAATACAGAACTTTGGAGTTTTACGCATATAGTGTGTATTACGTCTTGTCTTACTTGCTCTAGATCGAGCCAGACAAAGAGCGCGCGCGAGGCAATCATACTCCCCATCGCCAGGGAACCTCGGAACGGGAATGATATGTTTTTCCAAGATCTCCATCGAAAGATATTTTTCTTTTCATTTGGTTGACCCTGTCCATGTATCGGGCCCGTAATATGGCATTTGATCGTCATCCTGTCACCAAGGAGAAGTACATCGTTGGAATTCAAAATATTTTCCAAAGTGGAAAGAATACGATCTACTGTCATATACGGACGTTCAGAGGGTGTCATTCGAACTGTCTGTGCTAAAGCCAATGTAACTATCTTGGTCAACATCTGACAATATTTGTTTGAGGTAGAATGTGAACAGGGCTTCAACATACTGCTCGAGGTTTAAAATACGGCCCGTCTCTGGAACACGTATGGTAGTCTCTAGTCCACGTAGAGGGAATCAAGTGTATTCTCGATTACGACGGGATATCACTTCAAACGTATTTTCCCCTGTTCTACGCAGCTGGGATAGGCATTCTCATTCGCCCGTTGACTTGCATCTTCCTCTCTTACTCAGCGATATCCTTAAAAATAATACCCTCCCCTTCAAAAATTTCATTACACACTTCGTCCCCCCTCTGTGACATTTCCACAATATTATGTTCTTGAGACTCCCTATCCACTCTCACAGCCTTGATATTTTCCCCATTCAAACTTTCCCTATCCACGCTATGAAAGTCTGCATGGCTGGTACTAGGTATAGCAGCGGGAAAGGAAGTACTTGGTAAATGAGTAAAAGAATTCGTTGGGAGCTTATAGGTAGAGGTAGAGGGTTCATCCATAGATGTAGAGGGAATAGGTGCAGGTGCTGGTTGTGGTGGTGGCATGAGTGCGGAGGAAGAGGATATCGTAGGAGAACATATTCCAGTGGTGGTGGTGCAATAAATGGTAGAATTCGGAAGGACACAGGTAATTGTGTTTGCTATTGAGGTGGTGGTGGTAGTGCAAGCACTAGAACAAGTCACGATTAAAGTAGATTGAGTGGTAGCATTATCTATCTTAGAAGTTACACTGAATGGGAAAGGAGAAAGAGCACCGGCGAGGAATGATGGTCAGAGATTCATCATCGTTCACACGAACATAAATCTCTGAATCACCAGTCACCACATGAGGTAGTAACCCTAAGAACATAGCTACTACAGGGTCAACTACTCTCCCTCCTTCCTCATCCACTGGATCTACGAAGATGGAATAATGGTGCCACCCTAATCGCACAATTTTATCTTTACTGAAACCCCTCATACCTAAATTAACAATATCTTCCTTGTTCTCACAGGCAGCCAAATACGTCTACACATGTCTTCATTCCCCCCGGATTGTTCACAAAGTTTGTCAATAAAGTCAAAGAGAATGGATATAGTGGGAAAGCGGCCATTGACTGAGTAATTACATAGCTGTCTCAAGGTGTTCAGCATTGTCTCCTTTTCTCCATATACCACTTCAGCTTCACCTTTTAAGAGAGCATCAACGGCGTTCTTGAATTCGCTCATATTACTGAAAAAAGTATAAAAACAATACATTAGCATTGTTATCCATTTACCAAACATAATACACATAAATAAAAACATACTGATGAATTGATATAAATGCTTACTAAAATTAGCTTTATCAATGATATTACAATAAAAGTTATTCATATGAAATCGTAATAAAAAAATGTTCAAATCCAATTCATGGTCACATGAATAATAGGTAAAAACTCTTTACTTTTTACTTTTAAAATCAACATTTTTATACAGCTACAATTTCCTTTATAAAATGTTAAATGAGAACATCATTCCAGCAATGCTACCTTGATCGAGCATTCATTAAAATACCACATAATACTTCCATAGAGCAAGATTACTTTATAAACTTTCCCAGCTGTAATGTTATTTTAAAAATCTCATGAAACTACGTTGGTCTAACATTCACATATAAGAACAGTGAGCAATGATAGATTAATCCACAATGAAAGAATATTGTATTATGAAAAAAATATATTTACCTTAATTCAGTTCTCTGATTTTACAGGAAAGGTAGAAGCCTCTCAGTAAACGCGCGCTTTCTGAACAAATTCAGGAAAAGGTAGAACCGTGTCAGTAAAGTGTGCTTTTTCAACCACCAAATTGAAATCTCAAATGAAAAAGAAAAAATTTCGTGAATATTTACCCCTCACTAGACAATTAGCTTCACATATTCACTCACTTCTTACAATTAAAATCACTCAAAAGAAAGTAATAAGGCATTCTCAAACTATAATGTCAACATCCTTACCCCTTGCCCCAGCATTCTTATACAACAGCATTAAGCTAACATTCAATAATAAAACAATTCATCATGAAACATCATTGCATTATTAAAAAAATCTATTTACCTTAATCAATTGTGTGAAATTAAAGCAAGCCTGTCAACTCGCCCCTTTCTGAAGAAAAAATCAGGAACAGAAAGAAGACTGTTAGTAAACTGGGCTTTCTCAACTACCAAATTGTAATCTGAAATGAAAAAAGAAAAACTTTAATGAATATTTAGCCCTAAGTAGACAATTAGCTTCATATATTCAGTCACTTCCTACACTAAACATACTAAAAAAAAACTCATCTTCAACTGATCCACAAAACGTCCCCTCGTCTTGATTTCCGCAACGCAAAAGTGAATGAATATTAGCCCTGATATTTCTTGTAATTGTCAAGTTAATCTAATACTTAAAGTGTGTTTGTAATTTGACAATGCAAGAATCACTGAAAATTAGCCTTACTATTTCTTACAATTGTCAACGCAAACAAATACTGAAAGCGTGTTTGAAATTTCCTCAACGCAAGACACTGAAATTAGCCCTAATATTTCTTGCATTTGTCAACGCAAACAAATACTCAAAGCGTGTTCAAATTTACTCAACGCATGAGTGAATTAAATTAGACCTTTGAAATTTACGTATAATATTTCCTCAAGACAATAGTGATTAGAAATGAACCCTCATGTTATCGTACTAGCAAAGGTAAGTGTCAAAGAAAATGAACCCTAATATTATCGTACTCGCACAATGCAAGCTTTACTGAAAATTAACCCTCATATTATCGTACTACCACAATGCAAGCTTTATTGAAAATGAACCCTCATATTATCGTACTAGCACAACACAAGTGTTAAAGAAAATGAAGCGTAATATTATCGTACTACCACAATGCAAGCGTTAATGAAAATGAACCCTCATATTATCGTACTAGCACGACGCAAGTGTCAAAGAAAACAAAGCCTAATATTATCGTACTACCAGAATACAAGTGTTATTGAAAATGAAGCCTGCGCGGGTTTTCTCAGTGTGTTCCCACTTTCTTCATTCCACCAATTCATCCCATCATCATCATCATGATCCGACCGGCCTGAGCCAAAGTTCCCTAAAGATCGTAAAATTTAATTCAAAATCGTGTTTCAATTGTCTACATACCCAAATTGGAAGTAAGGAAGAAAAGCCTGTTTTAAAATTAGGCCTAGCAATGATGCTTATTGTGTTTCCAGAACGGGAGCATGTATCCGAGTTGAGCTAAAGTTGCCTAAAGACCTTAAAATGAAATTCAAAAAGCGAGATTGAATTGCCCGCATTCCCAAATTGCAACTAATGAAAAATGTATGTTTTAAAATTGGCCTTACAATGATGCTTATTGTGTTTCCTCACTCACTCAACGGAATGAAACTATTATGTTAAAGCGAGTTTCGAACGCTATCACGCGGGAGTCTGTTTTTAAACTTGCTACCCTTGTCTAGACAAACATGCAAGAGTTGAAGACGTTGGTTTGGTTAGTTTCTTTCTAAACTAAGGTGGTTTTAGGTTATGTTGATATCGTGTCCTAAATTAAAGAAAAATCTCTTGTCCTTTTTTATGATCATCTCTTAGTTTTTTTAAAAAAGTAAGTTGCAAACAACGTTTCTGCCTCGCTTTTTTCACTTCGGGGAGTGTTTGAATGTTATTATTAGGATTTTAGTGGGTTTGACTAGTTTCAAACTCTTCTCGATGATTTTATGGGGTTAACAAGAGGTCTATAGGGTTTCTGCCAGAATTTTTAATTTTGGGTGTTTGTAAATTTTCAGAACAGGACGTAGTTTTCTTTCGAATGTGGTATAGGGTTTCTACCAGGATTTTTAATTTTGGGGGTCTATATATTTTCAGAACAGGATACAAAAATTTCTCCTAGGATTTTTAATTTGGTTTGGTCTGGGAATTTTCAGGACAACACATAGTTTTCTATCAAATAGGGTATAGGGTTTCTGCCAGAATTTTTAATTTTGGGGAGTCTGTACATTTTCAAGACAGGGTACAGGGTTTCTGTTAAGATTTTTAATTTGGGGGCTTTTGTGAATTTTTAGAACAGGACGTACAGTTTCCATCGAATAGGGTATAGGGTTTCTTCCAGGATTTTTAATTTTGAGGGGTCTGTACATTTTCAAGACAGGGTAGAGGGTTTCTGCTGTGATTTTTAATTTGGGGGGTCTGGGAATTTTCAGGACAGGATGTAGTTTTCCATCGTATAGGGTTTCTGCCTAGATTTTTAACTTTGAGGGGTCTGTACATTTTCAAGACAGGGTACAGGGTTTCTGCTAGGATTTTTAGTTTTGAGGATCTGTGAATTTTTTAAGGACAGGACTTAAAATTTTCTATCGAATAGGGTATAGGGTTTCTCCCAGGATTTTTAATACGAGCACACAGACCAAAGGATTTTCCTGTCGCGATTTCCCCCTAAAATTAACTCATCTTCTACGAACACACAGTCCAAAGGATTTTCCTTCACCCCAAAGGATTTTCCTGCCGCGATTTTCTCGCCAAAATTCACTCATCTACGAACACACAGATCAAAGGAATTTCCTGTCGCGAACCCTTTCTCCCCAAAATTCACAAACCAAAGGTATTTCCTGCATCCCAAAGGATTTTCCTGTCGCGAGTTTGTGTAACGAGTTTACCCGATATCTACTTGTGTTGTTCTTGCCTTTTGATTGGATAAATTCCGAATCTTGTTCTCGGGTTATATGATAGAGCTAATTGTGCGGGTGATTTGTTCCCAAGTAATAGTCCATTAGCGAAACGCAAGTCACTTTGATTTTTTAAAATATTTTATTCCAATCTGTGGGAATATACTGAGTAACATTTTTTTAAAATAATGTTTTAACTTCGCTCACTTGGCGTTCTGCTGCCCCATTACTAGGGGGATGGTAAACTGGAGATTTTTTTAAAATATGCCGTTGTCATTATACAATTTGATGAACTCTGAAGATGCAAACGGAGGACGATTATCCGTCACTAATATTTCTGGATATCCTAAATAATCACTGAACTCCTGTAATTTGTCTATCGTTTCGTGAGCTGTTGTTCCATTCACTATATCTAGATGTAATCAACGCGAGTAGCTATCTACTATCAGAAGAAATTTCTTTCCAGCAAATTCAAAGGGTCCATATGAACCCTTTGTAACGGCTTTGTGGTTCTATTCCATGGCACGTAGTATACTTGTGACCTTGACTTTTGGAATTCGGCGCAAGTTTCAAACTGCGTATAAAAGCTTCAGCTTCACTATCCATTTGAGGCCACCAATAGTGAGTACGTATTGTCGCCTTATATCGACCAATTCCCAAATGTACCTTGTGCAAGGATTCCAGTTTTTCCTTTCGGAATACTGCTGAAATTATTAATTTAATACCATTAAGTAAACAACCATCCTGGATTGTTAACTGAGCTCGCCTTGCAAAATATTGCTGATAATCTCTAGTCTGAAAATTCTTGGGCAACGTTTTTGGCCAACCTTCCCTGGTCCAAATAC
>JAGDQP010033143.1:0-17274 GCA_022664845.1 Lepisma saccharinum
GATAGCCACCATTTGCTTTTTTTCTGACGAACCTGTTTGGGTATATATGTCTCACTGTGTTCCCCGATTTTAGATGTCCCTGTCCTGATTTTTCCTTTTTACCGTTGAAGGCAGTATTGTATTGCCGAAGGCCCGTCCAATTATTTTAGTGGGGATTCCTGAACTGCACGGTAGGTGTGATTTTTATTCATTAAAGAAATTGAAAGCAGTAGTTGTGAAAAAATAACTAATTTTATTGCATAACGTTTCATGTTTAATTAAATTTACTTATTTTGCTTTTTTATTCTTTCCAGAGGCTTTCGTGAATAGTTCGAAAATGGAGAAAAGTTTTGATGAGCTAACATACTTCTTCTCACAGTCTATATTTAGTTCCTTGGCTGAATATGAAATATGTGTGTACAGGAATTTTATGTACGATTATTGGCTTCAGATGGAACGTGGTAAGTTGCAAACTAGTGAAAAGCAATAATGATAATACTGCACGAAATCAATTGTGTTGTGGGTCTGAATGGACAATAAGAACTGCTTTTATTTTATTTTACCATTTGATTTTACAGTTGCCGTCACTCTTCTTTATTGGTTGTTATTCTAAACTTCTTTTTTTTTTTAATGAAAGTTTGTTTTTCCGTTGAAAACCCTGATTCCGGTTGCATATTGAAGTTCGCTTTTTTGTACAAACTGCATTGTTTTACCCGGTCCTTCTCAGAGTGGTTAACGTCGCCGTCTTTGATTCCGCACTAAGAACACACACACGTTCGAGTCGGGCTGCTGGCCAGCGTTACTTAGTTTTAACAGTTTTTCTGTTTAACGTGATGAATGTCGGAATGGCCCTCTACCTGCACCAAGACTCCCGGAGCGGGACGTTTGAGGGCAAAGCCGTATATCTAAATAGGTTAATCTACCTAAATGAGTTATAATGTATATCATAACTAGAGCCCGGATGTTTACGCACTAAAAACCAGTGAAAATAGGCACTAATATCACAAAAACTGGCACTAGAAATTTCGAAGAAGGTCAAAAAATGCAACTGAACTTGTAAAACTTCCACAAATAATTTGGCAGAAATAGTCTCCAGCGGTTGAAAAGAAATTGAAAAGGAGCTATTTGTAGAAAGTTATTTCATTAAAATAGGCATTTATAGGCACTATACATTGAAATAGGCAAAATAGGAACCAATCCATACAGATTCATGTAAGACTGTGCAGGTCATGGTCACCGATTTTCCTGAAATTTGGATATATCATTCTAGACACAAAATAGTTAACCCGTATTTTTTTTTTCTGTTAGAAAAAAAAATGTCCAAATTTATGACGTCTCGAAGTTTCGGTCAAGGTCTTCCGTTTTCTGAGCAGCGAAAAACTAAAATAGTCAATATTTCAGGAAGTAATAGGAATATTTTGATGTGGTTTATTTCATCAGGAAGATGTTGTACTGACCCTATTATAATAAAGTTAACCGAATGTTAAAAACGTGTCATCTTTCGCACTGTACCTATGTGCATTTGACCCAAAGATTTGCATCTATTAAACCCATGTAACTTATAACATTGGTTGCCATGTAGGCAAGGCCACTCAATACATCATCAGTAAATCTGCTTTATATAAAAATTTACTTGAACTAAACTAAGCGTTTACTGCAACATAGACTTTCAGTGAATGTTTATTATAGGACATACTATAACATAACAAAAATTTATAATTTTTGAAAATGGCTTTTTTGAGAAAATTGTGCAGTTAATTTTTATGATAGAGCTCTGAAACAAAAGTTACACGATTCAGTACAACAATATCTTTCTGATGAAAATAAAAACGCATCAAAATATTCCTATTACTTGCTGAGTCTATGTTAACTATTTTTAGTGCTCAGAAAACGGATGACCTTGACCGAAACAAAAAAAAAAACGGGTCTAATTATTTTGTTTCTAGAATGATATATCCAAATTTAAGGAAAATCGGAGACCACGACCTACGATTTTTTTTTTCTGAATGAATCTGTATGGATTGGGCTAAAATAAAATTTGCTGTAGGCAGCCTATGACACCCCAAAATAAACTTCTGTCAAGTTACTTTTATAATATCTGTAACGTAAAGAAATAGTCGTTTTGCATATTCATACCTATTCATAACATTGCATACTGCCCATTACTACGTATTTACAACAGAGATATTGGAAAGGAATCAACAGTGAAACAAGAACTAAACAGTGAGAACTAATAAAGGTATTGGATAATTTATTTTGCCTTATGTTATAGTCACAATAATAATAATAATCATAGGGAACGGTTCCCCTTTCTTTCCAACACCATGTCTTGTAGTTCAGGGTGATTTCTCTAGTCCTTAAAATATTTGCACTCGAACGTATCAAACTTTTTAGACCGCTGTCACTGATATTTGAAAACTAAGGCAATATGCAGAAAACTTCATAATATTTCTATTTATTTCCATTTATTAACTGAACAACTTTGTTTTTTTTAATTTCCTAAGATCCATTGCTAATAGCGTAACTCTCAGAGAACTATTCATGGAGGAAGGCAAACTATTTAATAGTGAATAAATTATACAGCATACTTACCTAAATAATTATCCTCAAACCAATCAGCGACAGGTAACAGTTCTGCTGTGAAAACAGCAACTAGGGCATCAAATGCTTCATTCAATGTATTTATGGGAACAAATGCTAAGGAAATTATCATCCTGGCTTTCAGTGCAAATTCTGGACCCTCAGGTCAGGGATTCTGATGCTAGCTTCTTTTTCATGTTTCTTGTCAAGTGAAAGAGGCAGCCAAACTTGAAATTAATTCTTGTACAGCCTGAAATATTGCTACTTCAAAATCAAGAAATTGATTCAGGTTCAAAAGTAGGCCATTTTGATTTGATAATACTAAATAATCTTTGGTATGTACGTCGTTGTTTATTTGGGAGCAGACAGTATAAAATCAGCAAAACATAGCCAGTACGTTCTCCCATTAGAACAAAACTTTGTAAAAATATTTCCTTTCAACCGGTAGAGACAAGTTCTGCGTGATGTGCAGTAACTTTGCTGTGTTCAGGGTGTTGGTCTAGTTTTTGCCAAATTATTCGTGGAAGTTTTACAAGTTCAGTTGCACTTTTTGACCTTATTCAAAATTTCTAGTGCCTATTTTTGTGCCTACAGTACCCATTTTAATGATGTTTTTAGTACCTAAACATCCAAACTCTAATTAAGAAATACATTATAACATATGTAGGTAGGTTAACCTATTTAAATAAACGGTTTTGCGCTCAAATGTCATGGACCCAAGATTCCTGCGTTCCCAAAATGAAAAAACGAACTTCGTTTTTGACATTTTGTTTTCATTTCCTTTCTGAAGAAACTCCGTTTACTCATTTCTAGTATTTAATAATATAATTGCTTATCAAAAGTGACAAAAACCGTACTAAATGGCAAGATTTGACTTATGAGAATTATTCTTCTCATGTTTTATGTTACACTTTTAAATTGTACGTCTGCACTTTCCGTGGAAACTGTCAATTTTATTCATATTCTGAAGAAAAATAGTAGAAGGTCAAAATATTTAGTACTTTCGTTGTTATTGTTTTTTTCTCCGTGCGTACAAGTGTTCAATTTCTCTCAATGTTTATCCATGGTTTTAGTAATAAATACACTCTAGAAAGATTCCGTTATCTTGAACAACATCGTAATATAAAAAGTACTCAGCGATAGCTGTAATACGTACCAACACTAGGGCACAGTTACGTCTATCTCGTCCTTGGATGAGTGCTTAGGGTGACCGTACACTGGTACAGCACGTTTTTGTGAAGAAAAACAAGAGCTTTTAGAAAAATGAAAACACTTTCAGGACACAAAAGCAAATTTTCTCCCATATGTCTCACTTCCTTATTATAATGCTCCTGTAGAGTTTAATTACAAATTGTATGTCGTCCACGATTGACAACAATGAACCTCTCAGCTGTTCAGTGTACACAAAATTTTTAGCCGGGTGAGCTAAGCTGCTGGGTCGCAGGTTCAAATCCAGTCTAGGGTTTGTGAATTTTAAAGTGCCTTGCACTCATATCATTGTGATGTGCTGATGTCCATATTTAGTAAAAGTACTCATATAAAATAAAGTTTAGCAAAGCTTAGGGAAATTGGTATGCTTGAACGTGCGTAAAGTCAAATATTTTCTCCTCAATGGCACCGGGCTTCGTGACAAGCAAGTTCGATTGTGTTCGATTTGCCTGATGCTTGATAAGACTGTTACTACCATCTTTTACACAGGAAAGCGCGTTATAATATGCTGGCTGACAAAATGTTTTTGATTAAAACAATTTTAGCCGCGTGTGGCCGCGATTAATGTAGAATATTCCCAAATAATGTTACTTGGTTAGATTTGAGGTATAACATTGTTCTAAAATTATGTAAAAGATCTTAAGATACTGCTGGAGCTGGAGCCCCAAACGAGTATACTAGCTTAAGTAAAAGCGTTTTTTCATCTTAATAGGGAAGTTTCGGACAAAACATCGGTGCCGACACCCTGACAGGCTTTCCGTATTCTTCCAAACAAGGCCGAGGTTACTATTTTCCATATTCCTTCTTGTAAAAGTAATGTAAACGTTGTGATGTAACGGTTTCTAGCCTTAGGGTGCTTTCAAGCCTATTTCAAAGCTGTATGATAAGGAGCTGTTGAACCCATAAATATAGAATTTACACTGTCAGAACCCTTTTGTAATCCTCATAGATGTAAAGTTTCAATTTTAATCTTTCAGTCATTGCACAATAGCAGATGATAATATTATATTTTTGTTTTTTCTTTCATCAGGAGAGGATCCAGTGAAACCTAAGTTCATGACGGTGATTGATCTTTCTCTCGTGAAGGATGAAAAAGGAGAGCCGGTGACAGTGAGAGATTTTACCTACAAAATATTTGATAAAAGGTAAGTTTTAAAAATGTCTTTTAACTTCTTCATTTTCTGTCATAGCAACGCAGACCCGTAAGCGAATGTTATGTTCGACCCATCTAGTCTGCAGCATCTCAAACTGAAGTAATGCTGTTCATTTTTCTCTGTTACATCAGTGGTCAAAGATAAAGGTTAATTAAAACTGAAATTTTTATGCAGTTTTATTTAATAATAAAGTTAGTTATAATATGTTAAGAAATCTAGAAAGAGGCCCCACCATAAGAGTTTGCCAGTCGCCTACAAGCCTCTAGTTACACCACTGAATGGGAGGACATGTTTTTGAATCCTATCTGTGATAATGTTTTCACAAATTAAACCGAGGGTAGTTCCGTGAAGTGAAGCAACGTGAGTCTTCTGTTGCCAAACCCAGTTTATACTTCTTCAACTTGTCGCATCCATTTTGATATACGCAGGTCGGTACGTTGAAATCTTGTAAAGGAGGTTTCTGCCCTTGGCAACTTTTGGATAAGATTTATCTTATCGCTTACCTGTCGGATTCACGATGACATCGGTGGGTTAACTAAAGTAGCATCCAAGCTTTCGATCCTGCTTTGGGTTTATTTTCAAGGTAAAAGTTTTAGGTGTAAGCAAGTGGAAAAATAGAAGAATTTAGATGGCCAGAAACTTGCTAATAATCAGCTTCCACTGTCAGCGTTGCACCACAACCGTACGAGACGATATGTCAAGTGATATATACACAGACAGCGTTGCTTTTCCTCCTTCACAAACTTGCAACACTAATTCCACATCACTTCCCATATCGCCTCGTACCATGGTTAGGTAACGTTAACGATGCTAGACCTAGAATGGGAGCTGAATATTACTAAGTGTTTAGCAATCTACATTCTTCTATTTCTCCATTTGTTTACACCTAAACCTTGTCCCTTGAAAATGAACCCAAAGCTTTGGATGCTACTTCAGTCAACCCGCCGAGGTCATCGTGAATCTAACAGGTAAGTGTTGTTATTACCTGGCTCGTCCACGTGACTTAACTTTACCAGATTTATCGTGCCTACCGTGAACTTGTGATGTGTTTAATTTCTACAGTGTTGTTTTTAAGTATGTCCATAGATTATAATATCCATGTAAGTATAATTTACTACTAGAGGAGTGGTTTATAAGTCTTGTCTGTGAGGTAGTAATAGACCGAAATTTGATTTTCTCTTCTTGAATTTGAATTTTATTTATTTATGGCCTTTAGGCCGGAATACGGGAGGTGAAAGAATTCGAGAACGTGTCGGCCAGGGCTATGTTGAAGGTGCCATCCCGGCAATTTTTCTTCTTATTTTCTTATGTAGTCTCCTGCTACTTGTACTGTTTCCATTACAGATCCTTTCTCCAAGGACCGTAATGACTACACCACGGTATTGAAAGACAGTGACTGTGGAAAAATGTAAGAAAACAAAAGATTCAATAAGCAAAGGTGTCCACTGTCACTGTCACTCTCTACGTACATGTAGCGCCGTCGCCCAGAGTTAATTCTTCCTAAAGAAATCCCCAGGGTCAGCTTACCAGCGAATAGATCGTTCCACGAAATAACTAGGAAAAATAATAGATATAATTTCTTTCGTAAAGGAATTTCGAAAAAATGTATTTTCTTACGATTTATTTTTCCATTCTCTCCACAATGCCAAAGAAAAGGCTGTTTTTACAAACTTGATAGAGTAACCAGTATACTAAACTATTAGCGATCAGACTATTACTGGAATGAATGAGAGAGAGATAGGACTCAAGCACCCGACATTACAATTTACTCGCGAGAAACAATGATCTCAAAAGTATCGAATTTAAATACTGTTCTTGGAGCTCCAAACCAATCGGAAGAATTTGTAGATTCTCTCTCATCCGTTAAACACACACAGTAACTCACCTTTAAATTGAATCAAATCTGTGCTTGTTATTCTATACAAAAATATAACACAACAGATTCAGTTCATTCGCAACTCACCGTGATTTAATTGCATTCGTTTCAAAGGATAATAATAGCGTAGTTTAATCTTAGGTTAATTCAAGCACACGTTGTCAAAAGGATTCGAATTACTGATAAGTAAATATGAGCCGGTTTCAGCTCTGACCCTCAGGAAAATTTTAAAGCCCGTAATAT
The DNA here is from genome assembly GCA_022664845.1 of Lepisma saccharinum. Taxonomy (NCBI): domain Eukaryota; kingdom Metazoa; phylum Arthropoda; class Insecta; order Zygentoma; family Lepismatidae; genus Lepisma; species Lepisma saccharinum. The sequence continues at coordinate 7,042 of JAGDQP010033143.1, forward strand.
TCGCGAAGAACAAACTCCACAAATGTAGCAATGAAGAAATAACTTCGATTTCTTCCGACAACTGCACCGTTATATCCCATTCAACACCATTTTATACAGCCAACGTTTCCCCTTGGAACAATTACTTTTCTTTAGTTACGTAAGGTAGCTGAACTCTCTCTACATGCATTAGTTTAGTTAGCAGACGAGTAATGGGAACAAATTTTTACTAAATAAAAAACTTGAATTTTATGAAGCTTACTCCTACGTTATGTGCTCCTCTTACAATTTCGCTACTTAATTACTTCGTTTACATCCTTTTTCACCTTGCCTCGTCAGCGATTTTGTCCATATTTTATTATTTATTATTCGCACGACGTTTCGAAGTTAGCGTGAACCTCGTTTTCAACCGAAAAGAGAACTTGAAACACACCATTATATTGACATCTATTGCTTATTAGATATCATTTACCAAATGCATGAACATAAAATGTACTTACTCATTATTATTAGTTATTTATAAGTTACCGGCATTACAATTTTACAACTGTTTCAACTATTCTTGTGAAACATCTCGCATACTTCAGGGGCATGTTCTCTTTCCATTTTGATAATTTAAAAACATTCATATACAGGCCTTACTTACCTTTTAAACCAATGATAAAGCGTATACACTACACGTCTTATTACGCTAAAATATCTTTGGTGTTTTTAGTGTTTTTATTGCGTACATGTTGTTTAGTGAGAAACATCTGGTCACCCAAACGTAAGGTTATCATGTTATCGTCGTTACGAAACCAACCATTTAAGTTCCATGTTTTTGATCTGCACAATGTTTAGTAGGCGTTTCGAACGTCTAAATAGCAGTTCACTAGTCCACATACATACGTCATTTAAATACTGGTTCAATCTGGTGAGTACATCTTTCATTGACCAATATATATATTAATTATTACATTTGCAAATTATTGTTGTATACAACTCGTTCTTCGACGTTCAGTGCTGGCGCGACGGGTAGTAGTGAAGCTGAATTTTTTAAGGTAAATTTCTGGCAACTTTTCCACATTAAGGACACAAATTCTGTTTTTCTTTTTTTTTTTTTTTTTTTTTTTGTCTAGCCGACATTTTGGCGGCTTAATGGAAAATTACGGTCACTTCTACTTCATAATTCTTCCGTATGTGAACATAAAGTATCATATACAGGATGTGTCTAATGTCGGCTCACCTAATTACTCTGAAACTAATTCACCTATCAAATTAGGACTTACACTAGCTTATAGAATCCACAATGACCAATCAACAAAGATAACCAACTCGCGCAGTTAGGGCAACAAATTAGACATAAATTTGTTGATTAAAACGTTAGATCAAGTTGTACGTTGGAAAGGTATTGTGGAAGGTCACCTAATAATTGCACATCAAATTTTAATCATATATGTACACGGGGCCCTCAAAAGACCCCAAAGAAGTTGATTCGAGTTACCCAGTTATATTTTACATCATTATAATTAGTGTGTATTCGTAAGCGATCCCCTTTCATTTCCTTGTAATTTAAAGAAAATCACAAAACTGTCGGTCTAACAGTAGCCCCCATTACTTTTAAAATTGGAAGCTGTCATGTGAAACGTCTCTTTAGTTTCTTTCTGAAACACAAACCTGGTCTGTTTTTCGATCACTGACAGTCCTGTGACTTCCTTCGGATTCGAAGGGAATAAAAGAGTACCCGTTACGATACCTTTAATTATTTACACGTAGTGACATAAAATATATCTTTGGGCTCATATACAGATATATTATTAAAAATTTGTATTAACTTATTAGGTGTCTTAAAAGCTATCCAAACGGCTGAGCCCAAAGGCCATAAATAAGATTCAAATTCCGTATCACTTGATCGACATGTCTATTAAGGAAAATTATGTCTAGTGCCGTATGCGCCATCATCAGGTTGTTTATTTCTGATACTTTTCCATTTTCCAGTTTATAAGTTAGTGAAAGTCCCATTCGGATAGATTAATTCTTTTCAAAGTTTCCTATTTTGGTAAACAAGAACTTTCGAGATACTTTCTATAAAGACAGCTAGAATTTACTTATCAACATATACACTAATTGTGATCTAATCTATATATTGCTACACAGGACTGAATTGGAAGTATTTTTTATTTCACAATACATAGGTAACGCCAGTACACATTATTATAAGCAACGATTAAGGGGCTTAGGCTCAAGGCTTAGCCTTCACTTGTAATTGCATATTCGTTTATTGAAAATAGGCAGAACAAAAAGTGGAAATAGGTAATCGTATATTTTGTACAGGAACAGCGTGAATTTAGGGAATTACGTCCGCGTCAATGTAGCCTAATACTGTTGTAAGTTAGTGAGTGTTGGCTAATAGGAATTAGGGTATGTAACGGACAGTCAGGTGAAACTCGTCGAACGGCTGTTGTTCCTTTTATGCTGATGGATGAAGTAGTTTGTGGGAAGGTTATTTTGGGGATGTCTTGAAACGAGAGGGTAGGTGGCTTCTAACTCGCTTTGGGGGATAACCAAGAAAACTGGTAGTTGTACAGTTTTCAGAGTAAGGGCCAAGTAAGAACAGTAACGTGTGATTCGCTTTGTTACAGCAGAATGCCATTTGACGGCTGAAATTCACTGGAAAGCGTGCTGTTTATCTCCATACAATGGAGACAGTGTGTAACTCCGTTGTCAGGGATTAAGTGGCAGGATTTCATGCTAGCCTGTTATTTGATCAGCAAAAGCAAGACATGGGGATGCTGTCATTTTTCTTTAATCACTGATGCCAATCCTTACGGACTACTTGGATTACGGTACGACTATCAGTGGAGTTCATCATTACACTTGCATTTTTATCCAGCTCTTGTAGCCTATTAGTTACTGTCACTGACTTCCGATCGGCACTGAAGTGGCATCATCAAATGCAGCCGGTCATACGACTGAGGTTTTCCGTGGTTTCCCTTAGTTTTCACCAAACGAACTCTTATATGGTACCTATAAAAAGGCCCTGCCTCATGCTATTCATTTTTCTGCTTGCTGAGGGACGTCATCCATTGGATATTGCGATGGGCTTAGGCCATAGCAGGGAAATAGCTAGGACTTAAACTGAGCCATACACCGTTGGATTTGTGATAGTCTGAAAAGTTGGGGAAAATTATGACTAAAACTGGCAGGTCCTTTTCATTTGTTTGGCTTTCTCCATTCTCCCTGTCTGTTTATCCGTCCCTCTCGATCTCAGTAACTACAAGTCAGACAGAGATGAGATATACACATACATTTCTTATGATCTATGACTTTGACTCTAAAGCTGGCAGGTCCATTTTAATCGCTTAGCATTCTCCGTTTGTGCCCCCTAGATCTCAGTAACTACAAGTGTCACAAAGATGAGCCACACATCGTTGAATTCTTCATGGTCTGAAAGGGTGGGAAAAATTATTACTTTGACTCTAAAATTCTCTAAAATTGGCAGGTTCTTTGTAATCACTTAGCATTATCTATTTAACTGTCCGCAAATTATGACATCATTGGCCGGGAGTCAAATATCGAAGTTAAAATGAACTTTGCAACATTTATCGCTTATTCATGCCACAGAGTTCCGTAAGAACTGCCTTTCCTGCTTTACAAAATTATAATAATGCTTCTCGGTTTTCCTCAGTTTTAAAAAATCGAAAATTTAGAAAATAAATTTAGAAGAGTTAACTTCCGCTGAAAGTTGTAAGATTTAGAAGATTTAAACTGATGAAAGGGAACAAAATGAAGTAAACATAAAAACTCAAGTGTATGTTTAAACAGAGAGTATGGAAATCCAGTTGGAAATATATTATAAACGTGTTATTTGTTACTTTATAAGCTACTCAGAATATTGACGCATTGTTATGTTGATCTTTGTTCTTACTTTTCTTTTCAGAGGTGTTAAAAATAGTATGTCCATATCAGCTCTTCCCAAAGAAGAGAACAGTGAAAATGTATCAGGTTAGTAACAAATGTTCTGTCTTCCATAGAGTTTGTAAATAACTATAATTTGTGGCATCGTCTAGCATTTTGGCCTGCCACATTTTATTGGGTGTTCCGTGTTCAGTGCAACGAGCCTCATTTGGTACTTTTCCTGACTCTCCTGACCGGAGTCCGCTAAATCTTCACATTAGTACTTCACCATTCTGTATCAGTACATAAAATCCATTAGCCTTCATTGGGAACTAATCGTGTCTGCTCGCACCAAATGCTACAGCATTAACAGTCGGATTAGTAGCAGCTTGTTTATTTTCACACGTTGTGCTTTGTAAAAATGCATTGTTTTCCATATGGATATGATATATGGAAATACATTATATTCATGTATTTTAAAAAGTTCGTATTTGAATTGGAACCTCGAATAATAATCTAAGCACAATTTGAGTTTATGAAGGAAATTGAAGGACAACACGATCTTACTCATTGTTCGACCCAGCTGTTCGTTTAATCCTTATTCAGGAATTGATAACTCAGTGATGTTATTTGTTTCATTTCGTTGATATTTCATGGGGTGTTTCTGTAACCATTTACTGAAAGGGCTGTAGCAGTATACAAGTCAGATTGACAAACACAACGTAAAATTTAATTAAATCAACGTACTTTCAAGCTGATAAGAATATGTTGCCGATCGGCCTGGGTCAGGGGCAGCATGCGCGGTTCGTGATTGTAAGGTCCTTGATTCGAGAGCATTCTAAGCCAGGTTGCTTCATGGTCTCTTATACATTGGGCAGGTAGAGAAGGTTCAATTACTGCTCACGTCGGTCATACTGGATCAGGTTTTTATTCAATCCCACCAGACGAATGCTGAGATGACACTTAGATGGTTTAACCACTACCTTTAATCTAAGTTGACTCGATGAGGGACGTCATCCCTCAGACTTGAAACAGGCTTAGGCTATGTGTCTAAATACAACTCATATTTGTAGGTTTACATTTTTAAAAAATGAAAGAAATTGAAATTTTCCTTTGCTTAGTTGATAGAGCGTTGGCTTCCCATTCGGAAGGTCCTGGGCTCGAACCCAGCGGCCGGTTATTTTGTCTGAGATTTTTCCTCATAGGCCCTGGCGGAGTGCCTTTCCAGGCCTAAGGCAAAGGTGCGTAAAGGTCATAATTTTGTTAAATTCATCTGTCCAAGCTGCTGCTGTTTATTTTAATTTCTAAATGCAGCTTGTTATTTTTCGTCGGAGATTGCGAGCAGTTGATTTCTATCCATACCATAGCTGCATTCACTTGTTTTATCATCAGTTAGAACTGATTTTTGTCTGTAAGACATCAGCGATTTTTAATTTTGATTATTAGGTATGAAATGTATTTGACATTTTGGAGGCTAATTTGACTGTTCTTGAGGAATAGAGTGACAGATTATGGCATATTGATATATTTGATTAACTTTTGTGTGTGATACGGTTGAAACCAGCAGTTAATCAATCAGTATCACACATGACGTTCATGGCTGAATGTGTCACTCAATCCCCGGAAGACAAAATCAGATTAACCTCGAAATGGAAATATTCCATGCTTAATAACATTAGTGAGAAACCTATCCATATATTTTAACAATTGATTTTTAAAGAATTTTTTATCTTCTATTTTCTCGTTCATGAAATTCAGGGTAAAAAATGTCTTTCGCTATTACACTAGAGTCCCGATTAATCGAATTTCCGGATAAACCGAATGCTAACACAGTAAAAATACAATTTTGATTTAACAGATGCTACGTTTGATTTATACTCGTCATTGTGAACGAAGTATTTGAAAAATCATTGCAATGTTCAGTAAAAATACAGTACAGTAGTTAAAAGTATTACTTTATAGTATTACACTGTTACATTATAGTAAAGCTATCCCGTGTGCGATTGCGCAAGCGCCGTGCACGGCTCATCGGAGATGTGAAGGTCGCTCCACTTATTCTCGACCTACAGCACGAACACTGAGGTGGAATGGTCAGTTCTGGTACTCAATTTGATAGGAGGCTAAGTGCATCTCAGAGCTCCAGGTATGAGAACACTGCGAGAAAAATCTCCAGTGTTCTGGCCGGGATTTGAATCCGGGCCCGCCAATTCGTAGTTAGACGCGCTACCGCGTGAGCCACTGTTACATTATAGTACTAGGCTTATTGTTTAATTTACTTTAAAATAAAATTGTTCTTTTAACATGTAGAACAATACTAAGCTACAGTATGTAAATCACTACGCTGCCAGTTTAACCGAATAACTCTTGGTCCCATCAAATTTTGCTAAACGAGACTGTAGTGTATTCTTATTTTATGCTACAAGAAAACTCTTGGAAACAACATTAACACTAGTCTCTTGTAGCTGACACTTTCTAAGATCCACTGTAAAAAAATAAATTTTAGCTCCATCTTTTATGTGAGTCTTTTTCATTGTTTTTTTAAGCTGAAGGTTTCGATACTTCATCAATGAGTGGCGTCATTGACCCGATTGCGTCGCAGAGTCAGTATATTTTTTAAAGAAAAACAATAATTTAAGTTTTAAATTTATTAACTTAAGTGATGATTTTAAAGAACGGCATTATTACACTGCAGACGGAAATTTAAATTTCTTACTATCTACTTAACGTTTGTGAACTAGACTCCAATCTTGTAATATACTAACATTAATAATACCTGGACGTTTCCTGGGTTATATTCACCTGTATTTTCTAGAGAAATGAAAGTCTAGGAAAACATTAAGAAATGCAGTTCGGCAGAAATAAAGAACTAGATAAGAATTTAAGAAAGGAAAAGAAATATGTTAAACCACTCGGATGACTTGTTAGTTAAGCTGAAATGTAGATGGGTTATATATCTTTCTTTCTTTATTACTTATCTACTTCTGTATTTCTGCTGTACTGTATTGCTTAAAGTTTCCCTAGATGTTCATTCCTCTAGCAAATGTAGGTGGATTTTGCTAATGAAATGTTAAGGTATTAGTGTTTGTATGTTAAAAGATTGGAGTTTATACTATGAACGTCGAGTAGGTAAGATGATGCACTTATAGTTTAAGAGAAAATATAGGTTGTGGTTCAATAAACACTAAGACAAAATCTTTAGTTCAAGAGCTTATTTCAGTTGTAGGTTTGTTATTAGGTAATTCAGAATTATTATTGCATGCGGGTAGAAAAAAATAATGTTTATATCTTTGTGTTGAGGTTACATGTCTATTTAAGAGAGATTTCCTCAAATAACTCTCTTCCACTACAGCTAGTCAGCTCCCGTTGTAAGTTACAAGCCGCCACTATCATCAACTAAGTTCTTCCATCCTTAACCATTTTATATCATTCGAAGATCTTAAAAGAATGACATTGTTTCATTACTGAAAGCTTGATTCGTCCACTGAAGTGCATCGGAACCATTTATATATATTGCATCAGAACTTGATAAATTCTTTGCTCTTTAAAACTAACCACTTTTAGCGTCGCAAGTCATAATGCAGCACGCTGAACACATTTTTACAAAGGCAGGTATTGCGATACACTGAATACCATATGCCGCGTATAAGTGGGTTTACTCGTACTGATAAAGAGTTGCTAATTTTTACTCTACATCCCTTTTCAACATATCTGTCGTCCTACAGAAACGAGAAAAACAGTAAGCTTTCATGACGATTTTCCATAATGAAAGATGCACTTGGGATTTTACGTCATGTATTTTTTTATTTATTGTATTGTCTTACAAATGTTTCATCGACTTACCCGTCGACATCCTCAAAGACGTTATGATTAGATTCTGAAATTTGTAATTGTTGATGTCCAGCTCTGATTTAATTTATAACTGTCATCTTTCAAAAAGTTCTGTTCGTTCAATGTTATTTCAGTGGATTCTTTTATAGTTCTTTCTAAATTATCACGGCTTTTGTGTAACAGCTCCGTATCCTTAACATAAACGGGTTCTCCACAAGCATACCAATGTTCTGCCACAGCTGATGTCTCCAAATTACAATGTAGCTGATGCTCTTTAATTCTAGTTTCAACAGTTGTTCCTGTCTGACCAATAAACGACTTCCCACAATTACAATTGATTTTGTACACGCCTGGAACCGTATATAGAAAATCATCTTTGACAGATCGCAGTTTGCTTTTGGTTTTCGCTGGTGACTTGTCTATGGTTCTAATTCCGTACATTTTAAGTACTTTCTCTCAATTCGGTTACTAATACTGCTTACATAGCAGTTCCTTTTCTTTCTTGATTGTTATTCTTCTTCTTATCTTTACGGAAACTTCCCTGTTTCTGATCAATTCCTCTTATTGTCTTCTCAGTCTGTTGTATATTGTTCCCATTTCTAAGTAACACATTTTTAACATGTGCGATTTCTTCTTTCAAATGTTCCTTGTCACAGAGGAATGGATCAGAAACAGAAAAGTGTACGTAAAGACAAGGAGAAGAAGGAAAGAAAAACAAAATTGCCGTCTTACCCTATTTAAGCAGTATCAATAACGGAATTGTCAAGAGTACTGAAAAAGTACGGAATTAGAACCATAGACAAGTCACCAGCGAAAACCAAAAGCAAACTGCGATCTGTCAAAGATGATTTTCTATATACGGTTCCAGGTGTGTACAAAATCAATTGTAATTGTGGGAAGTCGTTTATTGGTCAGACAGGAAGAACTGTTGAAACTAGAATTAAAGAGCATTAGCTACATTGTAATTTGGATACATCAGCTGTGGCAGAACATTGGTATGCTTGTGGAGAACCCGTTTATGTTAAGGATACGGAGCTGTTACACAAAAGCCGTGATAATTTAGAAAGAACTATAAAAGAATCCATTGAAATAACAATGAACGAACAGAACATTTTGAAAGATGAGTTATAAAATAAATCAGAGCTGAACATCAGCAATTACAAATTTCAAAACCTAATCATAACCTGTCTGATGATGCCGACGGATAAGTTGAAGCAAGTGTAAAAGAATACAAAAATAAAAAATACATAACGTAAAATACGAAATAAAATTTTCATTAAAGTCTAGTTACACTTTACGATCTGTATACATATAGTTAATCCTCGTTGTGAAAGATGTTTTGTATTTTCATTTCAGATGCAGTTAATTATGGACCAAGACCAAATTATGTTTGTAGAATCTGCGGCGATCAGTTCGCCAAGGAACGTGTGTTTCGGAGACACATTTTGATTCACAATGCAGAAAGGCATCTTAGTGTCCATGCCAATTGTTCACAGTGTTATGCCTTTAAGCTCTCAGAAGATGTGAGTGACAGAATACAATGTAATATTTGCGGCGAAGTGTTTCAGGACAATCTTCTATTGAAGAAACATTGGAATTTTCATGTGGAAGTAAGTGTTGGCTGCTACAATAAAATAAATAATCTTTTGGAATGCTACGAGTGCAAAGCAGTTTTCAGAAACAAGCGTACATTGACGAGTCATTGTAAGAAACATAGGTTCCCGAAGAATAGATTATTAATGTGTGACTATTGTCAGGAAACTTTCCTTCATAAAAATGTTCTCAGAAAGCATATATTAGTTCATCTGAATCTTAAACCGTTTGTTTGTTATTTTTGTGACCGTGCATTCAACCAGAAAGTTAATGTAGAGAAACATATGTGGTTGCATTTAGATATAAAACCTTTCTCGTGTCCGAAATGCTGCCGAAGGTTTCGGCAGAAAGTCAATATGATCGTGCATATGAGGACGCATGGACCAAAATTGTTCCAGGTACGATGTAAAGAATGTTCTGAACTTATTCAAGGATTCAGGAATTATGTAAAACATCGCCAAATGCATGTGAAGAAGAAACAGTTTGTATGTCATGTGTGCAAGGATAAGTTCGAAGATCCGGACGAGCTTCTGGTTCATTGTCGCAACACCCATGCATTGTCTAAAGAACATAGATGTTCTTTTTGTGGTAAAAACTTCGCGGGACCAAAACACTTGAAAATCCACGAGAAACTTCACAATGCGAACAATTATGTGAAATGTTATAATTGTGAGAAAATGTTCGGTAGCAAAGCAAATCTTACACGGCATATCCGGAGTGTTCATTTAAACTTGACTTTCGACTGTGATGTGTGTTTTAAGAGTTTCAAGTCACAAACTAATTTTGTAATTCACAAGAAATTACATACTTCTGGGAAGCCACACAGCTGTCAAATTTGTTCGAAAACCTTCTCCAAAGCATCCGTTCGCAACTTCCATCAAAAACAACACCGCGAACTTCGAAAATTGTGTATTTGCGATGTTTGTAATACAACCACCTTGTCTATCGCCAAAATGA
>JAGDQP010033144.1:339-19898 GCA_022664845.1 Lepisma saccharinum
CTGAGTTAGAACTGAAAATTTGGTCCATAATGGTTTAGACTGGAAGTGGACAAACCATATTATTGAATATAAAGAGGATATTATTCAGTGCATAAATAAGATAATGAAGATGGAGGAAGAGAAAATTCAAACACAATCGATTAAGGAAAGCAAAGGAAGTATGTGATGTGATTATTTGCGAAGCAAAATCCCACTTTACATTCACATGGCACGTTATGGCAACCACGCTGTTTACTCTAGAGAAATTTCCGAGTAAACTTTTGCAAGTTTCCAAAACAAACAGTGGAGAAATTATGTTCAATTTAGACATTTCTTGACAAAGAAAAGCTATGTCTTCACGAACTGTCGTCAATCCACTCGACAGAAAAATTTCAATCAATGTCAGAAGCTGTGGGGTTGTTCGACTTGATAGTTCTAAATAGTTTGGAGAAAATGTTTAGTGAATCTTCAAAGTTTCTAAAACTATTAACAATACCAATAACAGTCACAAAAATTTCTAGCCACGAAAAATTGTGACAAACTATCAAATTCTATTCTTAATATTATAGCCTTCCCTTCCCTTCGACATTTTTCTAAGTTTTTTCAAAATCGTAACTAATTGATTTAACGTCCCTTTATTTGAAAATCTGGACACTTCTTTTGTGTATACGTTACATAATTTAACTCTACGCTGATTGATTGTGACTGATTAGCTACCCAATCCTCTCTCACATGAAAATCAAGATCCACAGTGCAAGAAGGGGCTGAGCCCCTGTAAATTTTTCTTGCCCCAGTGCAAATATTTAATTTTATGTACATTTCGTAAGCCCAAACCCCTCCCTAAAGTTTGCAAATCATAAAATAAGATAATACAGAACAGGAAGTTGAAATCAGTCTGTCCAGATGAGCTTCTAATTTCTTTTATGGATCTTTTTCTATTAGCATGTTACAGTGTTCGGTTTGCTGGGGATGGGTGGGGGGGATTCCCCTTCTCTGGAAAAAAAATATTTCCTCTCTCTGTTTATAGAAACACACCTTCCTTGGGATATGGACGGACCTATGGTACGGTATTCTACCAGCGGCCGGTGGTTGAATCCACTGGGTGTTGCACTCAGGCCCGCCGGCAGCCACAAAGACTAGGGGGGCACGAAAAAATTTAGGGAAGGGTTTGGGCTTACGAAAGATACAAGGGCCATTCAATAAAGAACCGGATTTTTTTTAAAGAATCAATTACGAGAATGGAATACAACACTTATTTATTTTTCAACGTAATCCCCCTGAAGTTCTATGCACTTACGCTAACGCTGAACAAGCTTCTCAATTCCACGTGCAAATAATTCTTGGGGGCGTGTGCGTAACCAGTTATGCACTGCTGCCTGGACTTCCTCATCATCAGCGAAACTTGAGCCACTAAGAGCTTCTTTCAGTGGGTTAAACATGTGATAATCTGAAGGTGCCAGATCCGGGGAATACGGGAAGTGGGGCAAGCAGACGAACTTCAGGTCTTTTATGGTATCTAATGTGACTCTAGCAGTGTGTGGTCTCGCGTTGTTATGCAGTAACAGCACGCCACTGGACACCAGTCCGCGCCGCTTCCTAAAAATTGCTGGATTAAAATTTTCACGCATACGGTTTGCGTACGTCGCACTGTTTACATTTTGACCTCTCGGCATGTAATGGTCAAGAATCGCTCCCTTATGGTCCCAAAACAAAGTCAACATGACCTTACCAGCATTTCTTTCAGTTCCCACCTTCTTGAGTTTTGGAGATGAAGAATGTCGCCACTCCATTGAAGCCCGCTTTCATTCAGGTTCGTAAGAATGCACCCAACTTTCATCTCCCGTTACAATACGGTGAAGAAATGCCTCCCCTTCAGTCTCGTACTGTCGCAAAAGCTCCTTGCACACATCCATGCGCCTTTCTTTCATTTCTGATAACAAATGTTTTGGAACCCACCTCTTACATACTTTCTTGAATATCAGTACGTCATGAATAATATGGTGGGCTGATCCGGCACTAATGTTCATCTTTGATGCAATATCACTCACCGTAATACGAATGTTTTCCTGTATTAACTCATCAAGTCTCGCAATATTGTTCTCCGTGACTGCACAGACAGCGTCCTGGGCGTAGCGAATCTTCAACACTTGTTACACCACGTTTGAACTTATCTGACCACTCGTACACTTGGGTTCGACTCAAACAACTTTCACCATATTGCACTACCATCCGACGGTGAATTTCGATTGGTTTCAACCCTTCAGCTAACATAAATCTAATGACACTCCGCTGCTCCACGTTGGTGCAAACCTGCAAGGGCCTTCTTGTTTCATTGATTCCCAGCAGCCCGTTCGCGAGGCAGGCGTGCCAGGCCCATCAGATAATAGTTCTAGGACACCACCAAAAAATAACAAAGAAGCGTAAACTTTGTCGTTGTTTTTTTGTTTTTTTTTACAACTTTTCCGGTTATTTATTGAATGGACCTTGTACATATAATTTAATATTTGTATTGGGGCAAAATAAATTTACGGGAACTCAGCCTCCTGGCTGCGGGCCTGGACTTTCACTATGCGTGAGAGTATTGGGTAGCTAATCAATCACAATCAATCAACGTATAGTTAAATTATGTAGTATTCAAAAGAATACAAAAGAAGAAGCGACCAGATTATCAAATAAAGGGACGTTAGTCAATTCATTACGGTTTTGATAATATTGAGGATAGAATTTGATAGTTTGTCACAATTTTTCGTGGCTAGAAATTTGTGTGGCTGTTATTGGTATTGTTAATATCAGTTTTAGAAGCTTTGAAGATTCACTAAAGTCTAAACGTTTTCTCCACTATTTTGAACCATAAAGTCTAACAAACCCACAGCTCCTGATATTGATCGAAATTCTTCTGCCGAGTAGATTGAAGATAGTTCAAGGAAACAGAGCTTTCCTTTGTCAAAAACTGTGTAAATTGAACATAATTTCTCCACAGTTTGTTTTGGAAAATTCCAAAGGTAACTCGGAAATTTCTCTGGAGTAAACAGCGTGGTTGTCATAACGTGCCATGTGAATGTACAGCGGGATTTTGCTTCGTAAGTAATCACGTCGCATACTTCCTTTGCTTAACTTGCTCATTCCATTCTTTCACTTTCTCTCCTTTTTGATACCGTGTTTGTATTGTCTGTTGTTTCACTCGAATCATCAAGCTGGTCTCTTATACGTCAAATACTTGTTTCAAAGTGGGAAATAGCCTTTTGTGCTAAGGAAGGGTCAATTTCTTGATTTTGAAGTCGATTAAACAATATTTCCATATGAGGCATTATTTTATTAAAAAGTAAAAACCAGAAGTTAAAATGGATGCTTGTAAGTGTTTTCTTGAGTACTTCAGCCCGATTGATTGTGTTTGAATTCTTCTCTTACTCCATCTTTACTACTTTATTCAAACATTGAACGATATTTCTTTTATGTTCAAAGACAGTATTTACGCTTCTGGTAACTGTTCCTTAACGAGTGAATCTAAAACTGCGACTCACGGCGGACTACCAGATAAAAGTACACAAGCATTACAAATTTGAGAAAAGAATATTAAATTTCTATTTATAGAAGCAGATTTCCTCATAAATAATGCACTTGATGAGGATAACAATGAATATACAGAGACAACATTTGAAATGGGACGATACAATGCCTTAATCTCGTTTGTCCACTTCCAGCCTAAACCAATATGGACCAAACTTTCAGTTCAAGCGCAGTTTTTTACGCTTGATATAGCTGTGTAGTCCATTTCTATTACATGGAGAGTACGGTATACTATTATATGAATAACTCAAGAATTAAACTTAAATAACAAACGGGTCACATAGCGATAAGAAGCAAGAGTTTGGTCCACATTGGATTAGGCTGGAAGTGGACATACGAATTTAAATATTTGCTCTGGCGTCTGTCTTCCGACACAAATGCCTTGTTTAGATTACTAACATTTTACAATGGTAGAACTTATGGGTAAAACTAACTTGCGTTCAGACTACCGAACTCAACTTGGTTATCGTACTTGTACTACCACTGTCTGTAAAGAAACAGGTTGAGGTTCCCGTGGTTGAGTAAAGAATTTGCTTGTTACACTGGAGAGGATTAAATTATAAAAAAATGAACACAAATGAATTAACTATAGCGTCACATTTTGTAGATTAGTTCTGCCATCATTCTTTTATATTTTAAAAGTAGTACGCACCACCATTATACTATATATTTCGATAAAGAAAGAAATAAACTCACGAAGTGATTCGTGCCTAATAACTATCTTGCGTTTAGACAGTCGTTTCTTACTAACGTTACGAGATAACCGTCGTAAGTTGACGCTATTTAAATTTGAAACCCGTGTTAACGGTAACTACCGTTTACATTACTAAAATGAACTCGGGTTAACGTTAACCATGGTAAAATGTTAGTAATATAAATAAGGCATAAGGAGTCACTCACTCAGTCAGTCACGCGACTCATCCGTTGCTCTAAATAATTGTACACTCATGCTCAAAATTTTTCGCATATCTTTATTTGGTAGTTTTTGACAAATAATATTTTTCTCCTTGGATTCTGACGTTCGCTTAATTGTTATATTTGTAAAGTATATAAAAACGAATATTTCCTAAAATTTTGTCACAAAAATATTAATAAATAACGAAACTAGAAGGAAAAAATTGAATATTGAGAAATTGTTGAAAAATTTGTAACTCTAATAGTCAGGAATTTGACAACAGAGGAAAGTTCGCACGCAAATTTAGAGGAAAGAAAGGGAAATTGTTTCCGCTCGCCGAAACAGTCCATATCTTTAGTACTATCTGAAACTGAAAATAGAGAAATGTTTACTCAAATGAAGCATTACGCAAACAAAGGTTCTGTATAATCATGTGACAGAAACTATTATATTCCCCGAAATGGAGGAAAAAAGGTATAAAATCTCATTTAACTTTCGAAGTGAAGACTGTCAAATAGACGGTGCATCAATGAATGCTTAGCAAGATGTTATACCACAACGTCCTCGTGGCTAGTGGTTAGGCTTTGGAGTTGTGGTATGAAGGGTCCTCAGTTCGAATTTCTTCCAATCCCTAAAATACTTTTTTTATTTTCTAATATAAAACGAGGGTACTTATTTTTGTAGTTTGCGAATATTTTTCTTTTTTGTATTCTCTCATTGCTTATAGAATGGTCTTTTTTACATTACAAATAGACACTCAGAAAAGTGTAAGTGTTTTGTATTAAATTCAAAAACAGTAAATATGTGCTCAAAACTGTGTTCTCATGTAAGATTTAGTAACAGATCCTATGAATGTATGTGCTCGAGAGCAGTTACACAGTTAACATGTAAACCCAACCCATATTTAAAATTAGTCATGCACATTACGCTTCGAATTCCCAATACTTATCAGATCTTTATCACATTTGCTTCGAATTCCCAATACTTATCAGATCGTTATACGTATAAATGTTGGTTTCATTTTATTTATATAATTGTCTAACCCTTGATTTAGTTTCCGAAAGGTAACAATGTAAAATTCCTACAGATTTCTACATTATTCTATGATTATTATTATTATTATTATTTTAGTAGTCCTGAGTTTTCACAGATAGTGATATAGATGATGAAATTAAAAAGCAATCTATTGTTCTTATAACTAGTTAATTCCCCAAACTTCTGACAATTTCCAGTTGGCAGAATGCAAAACGTCTAATTTAGAAATATTTTTTTTATATTTTACGTAATGATAAGTATGTTTACGTTATAGATATATTTCTATATTTCTAATTTCTATATTCTCGTTATAATTTCTATATTCCCCTTCAGCAATTTTGTTTGCTATCATAATTCTGGGTGGCTGAAGTGGAAGAGAGACCTTTCTTACGAGTTTTTTAAATCAGAATGAGTACTTCATGCGTTGTAGTAAAATAGGAATAAAAATGAAGGAAGAATTAACTGTAAAACATTAGAAGAAGGTTATTATAATTCTGTGATGTAAGCGATCAACATGGCGGCAGCAAATACATGACCAGCATTAGACTTCTTACGATAAGAAAGACCTTTTACGTTTCTGCGTGTGTGTGCAAAGCACAGCGAAACTGAAAACTGGCACCTTCCAATAAGGTAAAAGAAACTACTCGGTGTTTCTCGACGATTGTCTGCAGATAACTGCAAATACTGACATTTATCTTAACAATACGATATATATCAAGTAACTTTTCCAAATGTCTAAATAGTGAACATTAATTTGAGTTGCTATTGTTTTAAATGTAATTAGATTAATTACAAGTATGATAGCAGCACTAACCTAATAAGATGGTTTGTAGGGGAATTTCCGAATAATATAGTTGTTCATATCGGTTACTGCGAGAAATAAAGGAAAATTTCTGCAATCACTGGAAAAGTCTTTTTCTGCCTGTTCCACAAAAACAGAAAGTTCTGGGTGTAGATGCACAACACGAAAGCGTAATTATAATTAATTTAAGAGCACTTATAAATTGTCTGGACTTTAATCTATGAGGACGTCTTTGAGAATATGTGGAGTCCAATATTCTGTTGGTGCTTAGGATGCAGTACTCTCCAACAAAGCTCTTTGTTCCTTGCCATTCAGTAGACATAGTTTGAACACCTGACAAATTTCGTGCCGAGGCGAACCGCACAGTCATCGAGGCAACAGAGGAACCTGGCTGGTGTGTAAATTCATTTGGCACTTCAATGTATAGTTTTTCTTTTGGTAAGAAATTTAAATATTTACTTTCACGACGTGCAATATTTCTTTTAACAGAAACTATTTCAGATTCGTGATATGCACTTTAGTTTGTAAATAAATCTAATTTTAAAAGAAAGATTTCGACAACATTATAGAGTTTTACTGTTGAGTAATGGATTGGAGTAAAATATGAGCTTTTACAACTTAGGAATAAATCAAGAGTAGGAGGATACAATGAAGTTGAGATAGTGATGACTACTTTTGCATTTTCAATAACTTGTATTCAATCAATCTCAACTTCAAAAATATATCAACGCCTAGCAAACGAGATTTAATCGTAGTCAGTAATGCCTGTGAATATTTTTATTGAATAAATACGTTTAGAGCTGCCGCCGTCTTCGCTTTCGATATGGCACTGTTTTAAAATAAACTTTTTTTTTTCTATTCCTGAATCGAATTCTGCGCCATTTGGAACCATGTACTAACAAAATAGGCGTTTTGGGGTTGCAGCTATCTTGGATTTGAGAATGCAAGCCATCATCTTATATTTCGTGTGTAAAATGTTTTCGAATTTAGAATGGTATTTATAACGTTTAGAGTAGAGGGATCTTAACTTGAAGGAAAATGGAATGCTATTTCATCATATATTCGTTTTAGTTTGCCGGATAAAATCTTGTTATTTCCACGTAATCAGATAGTAGCCGTAATTCAGTGTTGGATTTGTCAGGGGGGATGCCAGGAACTATCCATAATGTGTGAGGTTTTAATCCTCGGTTGTTGATTCGGAGTATTACGCTCATCAGGGATAAAATCTTGTTATTTCTACGTAATCAGGTAGTAGCCGTAATTCAGTGTTGGATTTGTCGGAGGGATGCCAGGGATTATTTCTGGTACGCAGGCTCGGACTGGCCAGGGTAGGAGAGCAGGGATGCCTGCCGGGGCCCTATCTAAATATATATTAATGAATATTGAATAACATGGAAAGTAAGATAAAACATGTCTGCTGTGTTGGAGCATAGTTACTCGTTATAGTTTGTTCCGTTCCCAGAGTTCGGTTGTTCCGAGCACTGAATGTAGTCTTGGGGTCCCATTATTGGAATGAAACTAACAGTATTATAAAGTCCTGTTTGGGGCCCTTTGTTTGTGGCCTAGTAAGGTCGAGCAAGCCACAGTAAAGATCGTTTTCGTCTGCATGTGAGGTGTGAGTCATGTCATAGCTTGACTGCTTGATACAAAATAGTAGGAAGGGAACATTATTCATTTGCTGCTGTGGTTGAATGTGCGTCTGTGATTTTGTCCTGGTATCAGTGGTATGCTTTTCTGCTCCAAACGAAATATGAGTACCGTAAAGAGAAAATATGACAGTGGATACAATAAAAGAAAAGCTGCAGAAGCAAAGAAATTGTGTGATTGTGCATCAGATTCGAAGCAGAGAAAACTGACTTTTACAAACACTAAAACCCTGAATTTGGTGCGATCTCAACTTGCAAGTTCCATTGAAGGAGAGTTGGGGTCTTCAGCTGAATTAAACAATGTAACACGTGCAGCAGAAAGAGAGAAGTTGGAAGGTATGTCGACAAAGGTCATTTGGGTTTGTTCATAGACTTACTATCGCTGATAAACAGCATAGCAAAAGCAGAATGACGTGATAGTTGGTCTCTTTCCTCTTGGCGCTGTTGTTGCTCAAACACTCTGCCTCGGTTGCAGAAGTTTTGTTTTGCAGCATGGACGCTTCAAAACAGAGAGGTTAATCATGGAAACTTCCTTGAGCTTGTTCTACTCGTCAGCAAATACGATAATGTTCTGAACGAACATGTGCAGGAGTCCATAAAACTGAGCAAGCGTAGGAAAGAATTAAAAGAAAGAAAGTGGAGAGCAAAGGGGGAAAGGACGTGGTTCGTTAGTCACCTTTTTGTCGAAGACATTCATAAACAAACTCATACGCATTATAGGATAAACCATTCACAGTACATTCTATGTGACATAAAGAATGCTCAAACATTTAGTGCAATGATTGACTTGACTCAAGGTGTATCGTTACTGAATGAGCTTAGTGTGGTTGTTCGCTATGTGATCAATGGAAAAGCATTTGAACGTCTTCTGAGTCTTGTTTTGGCTCATGATACGACCGGATTGGGTATATTTCAGCTGGTGAAAGACATGTTCGATTAGCATGGCGTGTCTATGGCAAATGTGGTGGGTTGTTCGTTTGATGGGGCGTCGAATATGAAAGGTTGCTACGAAGGCGTGCAGAGTTATTTGAAACAGACAACCCTGAAAATGTGTGCATATATTGTATGGCTCATGCCCTTCATTTGGTAATGGTAGATTCCACAGATCAGGATGAAGCAGTAGTAAATCTATTGGGTCTCATTCAGACGAGCTCAGTGTTTCTGTCTGAATCACATAAGCGCATGGATGTGTGGACGGAACAAGTAAAGCAGAATTGTACTGGAAGTGACAAGGTTCGAAGGCTTCAAAAATTGGAGCTACTCGTTGGTGGAGTAAACACAGAGCTTTAAATGCGATCATTGATACCGACATTTATCAAGGGAAAGACCAAGATGCAACAGGCTTCCAAAGCAAACGATTTCTGACTTTTCTACTGTTACTGAAAGACGTTACAACCAGCAGACATTTTGATGCAACAACGAAGTTTCAAGCCCAGACCTTGGTGCATAAATGGTGGGAATTCCAAACCATTGTGATGTGTGCTGGGTACGATGACCTATTCGCGTTAACAACCCTAGTCTCAAAATATTTACAGTCGCAAGCTCTGAATTACACTACTGCTTGGAATTTAGTAGCAAAATTACGTGAACAGCTACGCGAGAAACTTCAACACCAGGATGAAGAATTTGCAATAATAAATGACTAAGCGAAAGACTTTTGCAAAGCAACGAATCTGCAATTAAAGGGATATGATACTGACATGGAGATTGAGGAAGATTTTCCTGTTCGTCGGCTACCGAAGAAGAAAAGAATGGCTGATGAAAAGTCATCTGATGAGAGAGGCAAAGACTTAAGCCCATCAGACCTCTTTAAAGTGGAACATTATTATGAAATTTTAAATTTAGCAGTAAACAGTGTTGAAGAAAGGTTTGAACCTCCTTCTGAATTACTTAAGGATTTGCGGTTGCTAGAACCTAAACGTTTCAACGAAATAAAGAACTGCTTCCAGAGAACGCATTTGCAGTACTTGCAACGAAGTTAATCCTCGATAAGAATCAACTATCGAAAGAACTTGTACAATTCGCAAACATGTACGAAGCTTTATCTGTTGGTGTCGTAACCTTCAAAAAAAGTGGACAAACTACCAAACAGGGATGCATCGAAGGAGATTTCAATGATGAAGACTCCGAAGAAAAGGAAGGGCAGGAAAGTGTGAAAACTGATAGAGCTTGTGGCACATGCTTGTCCTGTGCAGCAGTTATTCTTTTTAACTTTATACAACAGACGAGTTCATTAAATGCACTCTATGTCGCCTATAAATATACCTTAACATTACCATGTACACAATTGTGCTGCGAACGGGTATTCTCAAAACTGGAATTAATTAAAACAAAATTGCGCTCTCTCCTGTCTCAGGACATATTGGAAACGTTTATGTTAATCAGCATGGAATGTGATGTCTCTAGTATTATCGATGTTGAAAAGGTGTTAGAAGAGCTCTGTGAATCTTCCGTAGAACTGGAGAAGCTGTTGCGCTGCTAACTTAGAGAGTGGTTAGCTTCTTGTGTTTCCTTTAACTTTCAGTCTACCAGCAGTGCCATACTATGATTCAGTAATATGTCTTATATACTTTAATACTTATAATAAACTATATGCCTGTGTGTTTATAACAGTTTTTGCTTTCCTAGAGACATACAGACTATAAATAAAATTTGGTACACATATACATTAGGAAACATAAGATAAAATCTTAAAATGTTTCAACATATAGCCTAATTGAAGGCTGAAACAACATTCGTGAAGCAACCACTTCATCTTTGTGTTATAACTATTCATAATACTCGATCTGTGAGTATTAACTCTAATTTTAGGTTATATTGATAATGTTTCAGTTAGCATTTTATCAAACCTCATTGGAAATAAAGTGTCATTACAATAAGCAGAATAAAAAAAAATAAGATGATGAAACTTAGTATACTTTGTGAGGTTCCTACATTCTACATGGGAAGGGAAGACGGGTCCTTTCAAGTGAGGCTCCTGCCGGGGCCCTATACCCCCCAGTCCGAGACTGCTGATGCGTGTGGTTTTAATCCCCGTTTGTTGATTCCGAATATTACGCTCATCAAGGGTAAAATCTTGTTATTTCTACGTAATCAGGTAGTATGTTCTGAAAGTATAGAGCGCCACCATTTTCATCTAATAGTACAATCGATTCGATCAACTTTGAGTTCAGCGAAGGCGACAAAAAAAAAAAAAAAAAAAACACTTCTTTCAATTAAGTACACAGTCAATGATTTTGCTTTCCTCTCGATTTGACTTGAGATGGTTAGCGCACCAGTCATTTTCATTTAATTTAATTTTTCCTTTGTGCTCTAACTTTAGTTCAATTAGGTTATCTTCACTAGATGCCAGCTTCAGTAAAAATTCAGTAGATGGCAGCAAAGAACAGTTTAAGATATGAACAAGAGTTATAACTAAAGAAAGAGTTTCCTTATAAAGTTTGAAATATCACATAATAGAGATATATGAAAAATATTTATTTGACTTCCTAAGTGTAATTATTGTACTTATTTCCATTAGATAGTTAAGATAAATAGTAACCCATGCAAATCATTTTGTTAACTGCACTTTCATAATGTATTCAGGGCCAGTCCTTCTTTCAACTCCAACCTAGCATATCTTTGGCAAGTTAGCGTACTACCGATGATTCTGTATTGCATACGTACAGAAGAGATAAGTACGTATACAGCCATTATAGGATTAACGGCATTTCTCAGTGTCGGAGGGTGCGAGTTATTTACTATTTTTGCAGTCATTACAGAGATGATCATTTTTCGATAATCATTTTTCATTTCCATATTCTGGTCCAATCATACTTATCCACATGCCAAAACTGACTAAAGGACAACACCAATTGCCATCTGTAGTAAAACAAACATCATCCAAAGTGACAGCAAAACTGACAAATCCTGGACATACTTCAAATCATAACAGAAACGCATCACAATCTAGATCCAGATCTCCACCACAACGCACTTCACCGCCAAGTAAACGCACACATACTTTAAGTGCTACTGACTCTGATGACTCCATGAATGAATCACAAGACTTAGATCAATTGAATCATCAATCAACTTCGCCAGTTCACTCCTTTCTGCTCACAAATTTCGATTCACAATACCAGACTCCTAAACTCTTACTACAGAAGCTAATTAAATACGTACATAGAGAGGACATAACTGAAATAACACCTACTCACAATGGAATCATCATCAAATCCCCAGAGATCGATTTTGCAACCAAACTCCGCAATAAACATAGTTTTGAAATATTCGGAAAAAACGCTAGGCCGGTTATAAATTAATCATTTCGTAGAATAAAAGCCAAAACCTTGAGACATACAACGTAGGTGGAGGGTAAAGATACTTAGTTTACACTAAAATCGCCGATTTCATATTATATTAAATTAGGTTAGTTTAAGTTTGAAATGGCAGGAAACTTGCTCGTTCACCTAAGAATGTTAGTCCCTTCTGAGACCTTGCTTATAGGATACGTTGGGCTAGTTGTCGGTACACTTTCCCAATTGATATGGGCATTATGTTTCTATTTTAGTTATCATAACTGATATTGGGGTGAATTTACTCAAGCATAAGATATTTTCAGGCACCAACTTAAGAGGCAGCGGTACTTGGCTACGGCGGCCTGTAAAATAAGCGTTTAATATAACATTGATTTTAGCACATTTTTTGGAATGTCAACATTTAATCAGGTTGTTTCGATACAATAACTCAATATGTTGCAAGGAATTGTTAAGCTACTTAAGCCAAGGACATGTTTGCTATTTTCTCTTCAGAAATAAAGATTATTATAATCGAAATGTGCATGAAAAACTTGCTATGATGCTAATTAAAGTAATCTGTATTTCTAAGAGAAAAATACTTCATGAGTACTTGTTTACTTTTACAGTGCCATGTATTGTGTTTAATAGGCTATTGAGTCATGTTTCTTCGAAAGAGCGTGATGAAACTATGATATTCCTAGAAATGTGTGAAAATCCATGTTAAATTGGACCGTAATTTTGCAGGCTGCCGTAACCAAGTGCTGCTGCCTCTTAAGGAACTTCGCATAACAAGGAGAAAGCAACTTACATCAAACCCATGACAGAATCGAAATTATTCTATTCATAATAAGGGGACTATAAAATTATATATACGAATGAATTTCAAGGAAAGAGAATAGTGGTGCCTGATCTAGCTAAGAAGGAGCAGGTCTTCGAACTGTGCGCTTTCTTGATCTATTCACCTACCAGCTTCTGTGCATAGGAATATACTTGATACTCCCCAAAACGCGCATATTAATGGTGCGACCTCATTTATGTTAACCTTTCCTAGAATTAAACAAAGTAAAAATACTAAACGTAACACGATTTCAATTTGTTTATCTTACTTGTCCCAGGGTTGGGTTGCATTTGATATGAATTAAGCATCTGCTATTCAGTCATATAGTGCACTTGTGTAATTCAAACTACGTACTTAATAAAATCCCGTTTATCTTGCGTTACACTCCTGCCATGGCATCTTTGTCAATAACACTGAAATATCCGGTTACATTCAAGATTAGATATAATTGAACGAGTATTGAAAAAGTACATGGCGTATACCTTTCAAGAGTTCAATAGGTAGTTTTGGCATAAGCCCGTCAAGTTGGACCACTCTCATGTAACTTATCATATTGTCACATACTTAACGGTCAGTTGGGGTAGAATCTGTTTTATTGGGTTCATTAAAATTTACAGCATAAATTGTGATAGTAATTCTTAATTGTATATAAACCCAATTTGATAACACTGAATCATTCATCAATAATGGACTCAAGTATTTATAATTTTATATCATTTTAAGATCCCTGTACAGTATTAAATACAGGAAATGTTCTAAAAAATGACCAATTAATAAAATTAGCATTTTCATGTTGAAAGACATGAAATCAAATTTAGGGTGAAGAAATCTATCTAATGGCTTGCGCTTATACCGGTTTCAGTTCAAAAAGGAACCGTGGTTAAGCAACCTATTTCCATTCTCAGAGACACATGTTTTAATCGTAATTTGGGAAACGTTTCAGTGTATAAGATAATAAATTTACATTCGTAGCTTTGAAACTGGATAATGATCTGAGGGTGCACGATATTTTAAGTTTCAAACCTTTATAAACAATGTTTAAAAAGAAGACTTGCATCTTAAAGTTGATTACTATTTTCAAACCATGACTTGTTAATAGGGAAAGCCTGACGATGTTTTTATTTCTTGACGCTTAAATCATGATGAAGTACTTCGAATGTGTGAAATACTGTAATATGTGATGTGCTGTACACATGCATTATTTAATTACTTATAAATATTCATGTTCTTCTTTTTTTTAACTTTTTCTAATTCGTAAGATAAGAAAGATTCTGGAGTATATAAATTCGACATGTAGTAGTATAATCTATTTTAAAGTAACTATTTTTACAAACGAATAATTAATAACCTAAATCAGGGACTATCTACGTCCGTATAAATAATGCATTTCTGTAATATACGGTTTCTATAGCCCTGGCAAAAAGTAAATCTATCAGTGCGCACATCTTCCGAACAAGGGAATGAATAAGATTTCTATTTTAGGTAGTATTATAGCATACATCCGAAATTGAGGAAACCTACCTCCGGATCAGGTAGTCAACGTCAGCACAGTTTGAGTCTACGCCACATTCTCGTTCTGATCCAGTGGACGCAAATGATCAAGTGTGTTACATGATCCTCCGAATTCAAATAACGGCTAACATAATTTTCCGGAATTGAAATCATTTTCATTAATAGTAAAGGCAGACAATAAAGACATTTACACTAATTTTTGAATTAGTATTTGCAATTAGATTTATTTTCTTTCACAGATAAATCAATACAAAATAAATCACAGTAGAAATAATTTATTTGAAAAATTGAATATCAGTTAACAAACATATTAATTGAATTACTATGACATTTGATTAATATGTACTCATGCAACACCATAAATAATCATGAATCCATTATTCTACACTGAAAATCAAACTACACTTAAAGTGCACAATATATCGCGAAAAAAGTTCACAATATATTGCAGTTTTACCACGTTTCTAGTGCATAATGAATGAACTTTTCGTGAAATTCATATGAACTACACCACATTTTAGTGCACAATATATGAACTTTTGGTCTGCTGATATCCAATTCATACACAAAAACTTCACTCAATAGTGGAAAATGTACAAAAAGCAATCTGAAAACGTACTCCAGATACTGTGAACTTCGGTAAATATGAAATTAGTGTATGCACTAAGGATAAGAAGCCAAAAAGACACATGGAGCACACAAAAAGCTCACAATTTTTTAATAGGTTCTCATAAAGTTCATTTTTGTGTGCTTTTTGTGTCAGGAACTTCTCAGAAGGATTTAAGAAACATTGAATTCCACGTGAGGTCTCACTGTGTTGCACTCCTCTGTAATAAAATTGAAAGATACGATTGCTGTGAAAAATTTAAACATTGATAATCTAAAAATAATATTTTCTATCTGGAAGAGCTAATTGGATATCATATTAAAGGAAAGGATCGAAATTGTATTCATGCGAATTGTGCTGTAGGCATTTTCTAAAGTATTTATACATCTCGTCGAGAGTGACTCACTTTAAATAAGCAGAATTTATTGATATTTAATGATTTCATTTACTTGTGTCCCAGTCAGTGATATTCCTGTTGATAATGTAAAGAAAATACTTAGTGATACGAGTTACTGTCCTGTCCGTGGAAACTACAAACTGTCCGATAATACCTCTTGATGGCAAGCAATACTGGACTATATTTAGTTATAAGTACAAGATCATATTTGGTCTTTAGGAAAAACAGGTAATCCCATTTATTTTATAAATTTCAATTAATGGAATGTGCATTTATAACAGAATTTTCATGTGTTATATTCATCTTTAACTATTTTGTCAAAACACCCCGATCAGTTTTCTAACAAAATTGAGTATTTGTGGTACATTGCAGTTGTTTGAAAGACAATGTACTGACAATATCATAACTCACAAGCACTTCTATTTCCAGACAGATTCCCGACAAGGACTAAAATTGAAATATCGTTTAACTACAAATATTACTACCAGTCAAAAATGTTCTACAACTAACATTTCATGGCACGTTGATTATAGTTAAGGTAGAAATTTGAAATTGTAACTGTTTTACTAGTATCATACAATGTATCGTATGTTGAGTACATCTGAACGTACCTTTGCAAAATATAAACTTACATGATTTTATTGTTCATTTTGTATTCCAAAACTTTCGATATAAAATATGAAAATGTTCACTACACACAAAATGTCTACGCATGACATAAAATTTTGACGAGTCTATTCAAAGCTACATTACTTTCAATTTTAACATTATTTAGAAATTCAAATTCTGGAGCTTTCATGAATTTAGACCTATCTAACCCTTGTGGCCCATCTGTTAACGTCTTGCACTATGTTTTAGCAATGGGTAGGAACGTGGGTTCAAATCCCACGGCCGAATATTCTGACTGAGGTTTTCCACGGTTTCCCCAGGCGAATGCCAGGATAGTACCTTAAATAAAGCCCTGGCCGCTACTTCCCACATTGTCTCCACTACATTATCCTCTCCTAAACAAAAATACCTAAAGGCTTTAAATGAATTCAATGAAATTAGACCATATTGCTATTTTGCGATGTCTGCTGAAATAAGCTTAATTAGTCGATTGTATCTGTAGAAACTCTTGCTGGAACCAGAAGTCACTGTAGACGTTACCTCAATATATAACTTAACATTCACTGGAACCTTTACAGGAATTACTACCAGACAAAAAATATACACATTGGTTTTCATAATTTTATAATTTTAAATATATATAATTTTCATTGGTTTCTAAGAATATTCATTACACAACGTCATGTATTAAATCAAGCCTTGGTTATAAACCAACCAATAACATTAAAGTAATAAATAGCTATGTTTGTATCCATGCTTTCTGTAAACAACTACACACTCCACCCTACATATGTGGTATCATAGTAAAGATTATGATGTAATCGTATCCCAAATGTGTACATTCGCGATCAGTTGAACCAATTAACCTACATGAGCGAACAAACTGAGAGAAATATAAACAAATAACATTCCTGGTCGCTTGTGTCAATTTTGTTCAAATTTACGTCCGCCTCCAATTATGTCATACGATATGACGTAAGCGTTTTGTATAAATTCTTTTAAAGTCTTGCTCACTGGATCAATCAAAGCCTGAGGAGCAAAATGACGTGATCTTAACAAGATCATTTCAACAACAACATAACTGAACAAAACTGAACATTAAACAAATCAATTTCGTTTTTCCATATCTTGCATTACAACATCAAAAGTATATTGGTAATGAGGTATACGTCAGATGTATGGGTTGGCAGTGGTGTCGTGGCGACCGCAGCGCCGGACTGCTGGTGGTGGTGTGTTAGGTCGGTCTCCATACTACGTCAGGCGTCGTGGAACAGGAGTGTGCAGTGGCTGCAGCAGACGGAGGTAGTGTAAAATGGGAGACCTCTCCGAGTTTCAAAGAGGGCAAATTGTTGGTGCGCGGTTATGTGGAGTGAGTGTGACGGCAGTGGCTAGTGTGTTAGGTGTGTCGCCAGGGACAGTGTCGAAGGTGATGACGGCCTACACAACACACGGGAAAACCACATCGGGGAAGCGGAACAGTGGGCGGAAGAAAAGCATCAGTGACAGGGCACGCCGGGTATTAAAGCGCATTGTCACGCGGAACCGTCGTGCCACTGCGGCGCAAGTGACGGAGGAACTCAATCAGCACCTCCCCCAACCTGTTTCGACAATCACAGTCCGCCGCGAATTACATGACATGAACTTACGGGGTCGTGTTGCACGGGCCAAACCTCTCATCAGGGACCAGAACGCTTTAGCACGCCGCAAATGGTGCCGCGACCATGCAACTTGGACCGTTGACGACTGGAAACGTGTGGTATGGTCGGATGAGTCACCATTCACCCTATTCCAAACCACGGGCCGTGTTTATGTGTGGAGAACGCCCAAAGAAGCGTATGATCTGCAGTGTCTCCGCCCAACTGTGAAACATGGCGGCGGCACGGTGATGCTGTGGGCCGCAATATCATGGTTTTCATTGGGTCCTGTGGTCACACTTCGCGGACGCATCACTGCCAACGATTATGTCGCAATTTTAGGAGACCACTTGCATCCTATGGTCCGGATGTTGTTCCCGGACAATGACGCCATATTCCAGGATGATAATGCACCCATTCACACAGCTGGAGTTGTTGCAGCGTGGTTTGAGGAACATCGGGATGAAGTTCAACACCTCCCCTGGCCCGCCCAATCCCCAGATCTCAACATAATTGAACATCTGTGGTCCATCTTGGAAACACGACTCCGGCGACGATTTCCACCTCCATCCTCTCTCACAGAACTGGCCGATGCCCTGCACGAGGAATGGTGTAATATTCCACTTGCTACCATTCACGACCTCTATGCCTCCATCCCACGTCGCATCAAGGCTGTTCTGAAGGCGAAAGGTGGCCCGACACCATATTAATCTGGTAAGTTGCACTTTCGTTCAGGTGTTTCCATTATTCTGATAAGCATCTGTATATAGAAAACGCCACAGGGTCGAACCATAAAACACAAAACCTCCTCTACCGGTAAGATGCGAACGATGCCAGAGCTATAATGAACACACCAGCGCCAAATGTCCAAATACACCGAAGTGTGGTTACTGTAGCCAAGACCACGCGACGAAAAGCTGCCCAAATGGTAACCAACCACCAAAATGTGCAACATGTACTGAGGAACACGCATCGTACAGCGCAAAGTGCAAAGCCAAGCCTACAGCAAACCCCACAACACCGGAATTAGTAGTTCCTGTTCGAACACCGGATCCTCCGGTCACCAACAGCAATTCTCTCAGGGGACCAGTTACGGTCGAAGACATGATTCGTTTCTTCTGCCTAACACTACAAAACATCCATCCATTTCTCAGGCCACACATTTTGCAGCAGTTAAATTATACTACCAAGCTCATGTATAAACTCACGGTACAAGCTACGTACTCCGGTCCCCACGTACATGTCAAAATCAACCCTCTCCCAAACGATAACCAGGATGGATAAACGAAACGTGGTAACATTGCTACATCTTAATATCCAGTCACTAAAGGAACGAAAAGCATTATTCCAACACCTTCTTCAGGAAAAAGATGCCAAATGTTTTACTCTAAACGAGACATTTCTTAAACCAAAACAGCAAATACATTTTCCGGGATATTCACTGTTGCGCAACGATGGACCTCAAGGTGAGAGAGCACACGGAGGCACAGCTATAGGAATAAAATCAAAAACACCACACCGAAACATTACTTCAAAATTCTCTGCCAACATGCCTGAGCATAATATCTGTACAGTATACTTCAAGGCAAAACCAATAACAATAGCTACGATTTACGTACGACCCCACACGCCTATACCGGTTACCTTCTTTAACTATATAGATAATAACTACAGACACTACATAATCATGGCCGACATCAACATCCATAGCCGAACTGCTGGAGAAAAGCAAACCTTTCGAGACCACATTAGCCAACG